>LJJI01000270.1:0-145370 GCA_001553865.1 Cladosporium sp. BSL10
AAAAAAAAAAAAAAAAGGACAAGGACAAGGACCAGGACCAGGAAGTGCGATGTGCTTTTTTTTTAAATGCCTCCCTCCCTCACATTGAGAAGAGGGGAAATTGCACCGCTCCCTCAACCATCCACTTATCCATGGAATAGTTTGTGTAAGCAGCTGTATTACTGCCGCATTGAAAGGCGGAGATATACTTCTCATCGTTAAGATAAATGCAATTACCAGCCCACGAGACAAACCTTATCGCCTGGTAATCCAAACTCTATGCGAAATCCTATCTAATCATATATCAGAGCATGGTACGCCGCTGAGAGGAAGCGATAATACGCACTATTTCTCGCAAGCCCAACCACTTCGTCATGCGGCGACCTCGTTGTGAATCATGGCTCGACCATTGAGAGATGTAAGAAAAGCGACATTACCCACAAAGCTACCAACACCATGCTTTCACGCAGTTTCTTGTGAGCTCAATCGCTCCGTTCTTCGGACCCCTTTATTGTGGAGCTTAGGTCAGCCATTGAGAAATACTGCATGAATAATACCACAAGCGTGTTTTCAGCATAGTAATATTTCTGCAAGTCCATGTGACCTCAAATAAAAGTGGACACGCTTCAACCCGTCTGGTAGCTTTTGGTCCAACAACATGCGATCCCGCTTGTGCTTACACCGTAATCCACTCCAGTCTCGAACCCCGTAACAATAACCCAACCAAGTCATCAAGCGTCCATAAAAGAGAGGTAGGTCCACATCCGCGTCGGAAGTCCCTTTCAAGCCCCATTTTCCCATTTGCATGACAAATACTCGAACAACGACAGGTGCGCATCCCCTCTCTCACTCTCTTCACTTACCGCCGTCAGCACGACAATCAATCACAAAGTCAGAGCAGCAGGCACAGCGCCGAAAGAGCTGTCTCCCTGACCATCGGGGCGGTCTTCGGGCTTCCAAGTTCCGTTGAGCATGGGACATAGCCTATCGCGAGTGTATGTCAGCAGGTGTTGCTTTTGTGTGGATCTATTTGCGCTTTTTTTGATAGGGGTGAAATGTTCGCACTAGTGATACCTGTACTTGGGAGCTGCTGTGTTGAGACGCTAGCTTCCCTGTGCTGAGTGTGAGGTTGGAGAGGGGTGTGCTGGTTTGGGTGAGGCGTGTGCATGCAGTGGTCGGGTAGCCGTAATAGATTCACACGCTGTTCGAGAGACGGAGAGCTCGGCTATCGATGGGATGTTGGATCCCATTCACAAGCCGAAGCTGCCCAAAGCAAAAGCTGCGCTGGTGGGAGGGGCAGGAACATGATCTGCACCTGCATCCGCAGCTCGAGGTTTCCGGGCAATGCCATTGGAATCAAGCAAGCCAGGACTACCCTTTCTCTTCTTGCCAGCAGCAGACTTTGACTTGCTCTCATTCACCACTTCAGGTCCGAAATTCGGCACCTCACACTGACAAACAGACTGGGAGAATTTTACTGACTTTCTGTTGGTTTTGATGTGGCCAACTTGACCACAGTTGGCGCACTTGCGTGCAGTTCCATCCTTGCTGCGGCCTTTGCCTGGTTTCGATGATGTCGGAGCAGGTGCTGGCGTAGCTGCCTCGGAAATGTTGGGTGATCCTGGACCGGCGGCGGGGGATGCGGCGGCGGGGCTGCCCGCCATCGAGGCGCTCGCGGCGTTGCGAGCCTTCAGGCGCTCGCGATGCAGGCGGCGCTCTTGATTGCGCTCGAGACGAGCAAGTTCCTCGCGGAGCTTCTGCTGAGCGAGCGCATCGAGTTCGCTGTCGCCGGTGGGGATAAGGGTGTTGTGGCTGTAAATTTGTCAGTTCTATAATTAACACTCGAAACTAAACGGGACACCACAGACTTCATGCGTGCGAGCGTCCTCTCCTTGGCCTTTTTCCGGTAAAGCTTGATGACCTTAGGGTTGTCAATGCGAACGGGAGTCTCTACCCAATTTCCGTATGCATCGCGGTGCTTGCGCTTGATAACCATGACTTCCTCGTTGCGATCCACGCTGTGTTTACTGAACTGACTAGCGGAGTCGTCAAAGGCAGCCGGTGTACCGAAGCTGGTGCGTGGTGTCCCAGCACGACCGATGGCGCTCTCGGGCTCGTCCTCGTCCATCTCGGTATCTGAACCCTCGATGTCGTTGGAGAGACTCTCCTTCTGCCTGTTCCAAGTCTCGGTGATGTCCCTATCATACTTCAGCTGCTGCGTGGCAACGTTGTACTTGTGTCCAGATTGCTGTTGCTTCTCCTTGGTCTGCATCTTTTCAGCAGCACTCTCGCCTCTGGGAGTGTAGCCGCCCTTCATGTTGGTCTTGAGCATAGAGAAAGCCTCACCGCGACCTGTAGGGTCGCCTTCGCCGTGGACCTTCAACATGGCTTTGCCTTGGCATGCCTGGATGAAGTTCTTGGTTGTACGCCAAGGGGCGAGCATCTTTTCGATGTTCTCCTCATCCTCAGCTTCATCGTCTTCTTTGGCATCCTTGCTGTCTTGAATACCAAGATCTGCAAGATGCTGGACACCGACTTGCATCGTATCAAGCAGACACACATCCTCAGGCTTGATCCAGCCTCGAATAGTCTCTGAGTCCGGTACGACTTGGCCAGGTGGCGGCACCCAGTAACCATCGTCCTCGGAATTCTTCGCCTTCTTCTCGTACTTCATGAACTCACGCATCTTGCTTCGTGTCTGCGGAATGTCCGAGCCAGGAATGTGCTTCATAAGCACCTTATTGGTCAGAGCAATACCACGTCTCGAAGGATCCAGAGTTTTGGCGTAGATGCGGTAACTGATGCCACGCAAGCGCCTCTTTGCAGCATCGGTGACCTTCCTTGAGTGTTCGCCTGGCACCTCAGAGATTGGGAATTGCTGACCCACGGCATGCAAATTCTCCACATTTCGCAAATACATTTTGTTGCCATTCTCCCATGTGTGGCTGATGGATAAGATGAAGTCGTTAGACTTGGGCTTGTGTTGAAAGACTGGAGCACGATAGAGACCGTTCTGAATCGTCGGCACAGTCTCTCCACCATTGACGTGCCCAAAGTTGGAGAACGGACTCTTGTCTTGGTTGAGAAGAACATGAGTCTCACCAATCTCCCTCTTAGGTCGCTCCTGATCATCTGCATCGCGCTTGCGGTAGAAGTTGATCAATCTGTTACCCATACCAAAGTTGGAGAGCATAGTCGGCACTTCTTCTGAGTACTCGAGCAATAGGATGTTCGCGTTGTCGCCAAAGGAAAGATCTTCCGCTTTCGCAAAAAGGTCTTTCGCCTCGCGGCCACGGACGTGTTTGCGCTTCTGGTGTTTGGGTTTTTGGAATCTGTAGGTTCTGCCTGCATTTTCGTGGAGAACGAGAGGGTTACGGTGGAAGGAACGTTTCTCTTTGCTGTCCATTGCAACCTTGTAGAAAGGCCATTGTAGTTTGAGGGCGGGCAAACTGTGCTCGGTAGCCATACTGCCAAGCGTACTGCGAATCTTGTGCTGGTGGTTCTCTTTCAGGAGATCGTAGGCGGCATCGTTCGAGATATCGTACCGCTTGGCAAGATCTCTTCCGAGAGCCGCGTCGCGCGTGCTACCATTAGGAACATGTTTGACGGGGCGCTTGGCGTGAGGTGCGACTTCATCGATGAGAAGGTAAGGATCGTTCATGTCGAGAGTGACATTTCGCGCGACCCTGGCAGAGGCCACCTCGGGCTCCTCGAAACGGAGATAGGGGTCCTGAACAGCAAGCGAAGCATCCATATCGAGGATGTTGGTCTTGCGCCTCTTCTGTGGTCGCATGCGCTCTCCCTCTTCGTATGTGCCTTCCATGCGATCATCAAAGTCGCCAGCATCGGACGCAGTAGCAATGCTAGGGATATCCCAGTTCTCACAGATGATGGCAAGATCCTGCATTGTCACGCCTCCGATGACTTCGGACTCGTCGATTTCGCTTAGAGCCAGGTCATCATCGCTCTCGTCGCGTGTGGCAACACCGTGATCACAACTGATCAGTTGGCGACCGGTGTATGTATCTTGGGCGTTCTTCCCAGTGGCAGTTGCAGACTTGAAGCTTCTTTCTTGATCCGGTAGCAATTCGAGTGCGAGCTTGGTAGGCTGGATAGCCTTCGGAGGCTTAGCTGGAACTTTGCCTCTGTAGGTACCTGGTAGAGGGCGGAATAGCTGTGTGAATTTGGGAACCTCGTCACTCTCCCAGCTAGGGAACCATCTACGATGCTCATCCTTGTCTTGATCGGTGAAACCACCCCAGCCGACATTTTCACCAGCAGCATGCTGACGAGAGATCTTGAAGAGTTCTCTTTGCATGATGGTGAACTCGTCGACTTCTTCATCCTCATCCTCGTCATCATGCATAGTGCTTGACGCAGCTGGTGAGAGCGCATCGTCGGCAGCTAGATCCGGCGGACTCATGGAATTGGGACTCGCATGGAATTGCGAGGTTTGCGGTTGTCCAGCGCCCAGTTTTGGCAGCGCCAGTCCACCTCCAAATTTGGGCAAAGCCAGACCTCCAGCTTGCGGTGCTGGAGGCTGCTGGTTCTGTGCTGCGAGATCCGGTTTACGTTCCTGGACAGGAGAGCTCGAAAAGTGTTCGCCGAAAAGGTCGTTATCCTCCTCGCCATCCCCAAAAAGCCCGCCGTCGTCATCGTCGTTGTGGAAGCCGTTCGTGCCATTTGTCTCCCCTGCGTCCTCGTCCATCAGTGCGCCGTTCAGCTGCGCCGTGAGGTCTGCATCGCCGTCGTCATCATGATTGCCGTTCGTTGCTCCCACTTCCGGGTGAGTTGTGGCTTCCTCCTCCTCTGGCAAGTCATCGTCGTCACTCAGGTCTCCGTAATCCACCGCATTCTCGCTCTTGTCGCCCGGGTCCATCTCGTAGTCCGCAGCATCACCCTCGCCGAGGCCAGCGCCAGTGCCGCCCATGTTGAGGAAGCGCGCGATCTCGTCATCTTCGTTCGGCGCGTCGGCCATGTGGTCGTCCTGGGTGGAGTGCGGCATGGTGTGTGAGGGTGGGCGGAGGCCAGTGACCTGCGGCGCGCGCAGTCAAGTCGTCGGTAGGAGGTATTCTGATGTTAACAGTCCTCTCCAGAAGCACAGACAATCCGCGAGTGCCTGTTGCCTACAGCGCCAGTCACGCGCTCAGTTGCTCAAGCCAGGGAAGGTCTCTTGCTGTTGTTCATTCGCAGAGTCGCAGTGGCGCGGCGCGCGCTGTGTCGGGTCTTGGTGATTTGTCGCGCAGGAATGGCGTGGCAATAGAGAGCGAAAAAGAAATCCGGTGGTCGTCTGTCTCGCGGTCCAGAATGGCAAAATGTTCTGGCTGGCGTGGGAAGAATGGATGTGATGCGCAGTCTGCACGCTACCACTCACCAAGCCGAGTGGATGTCGGAGCTCAGGCGTCAAGCGCGAAAGACCGATCGGACCCCGCAAAAGCAGCCGCGGGAGGATCGGCGGGCCGGAAAGTCTAAAGGCGCTGCGCTCTCACTACATGTACTTCGTTCACTGCCAAATCGTCATACATTAACAATGGGAATATCACTCGCTCGGACTCACATGCTCCTCACATTGTCTTTAAGCTACATAACATGCCGTATGGGTAACTGCCGACATTCACATCATCTTGATTTCACTCACGTGCACAACCTCAATCAATGCAAACTCTCAAAAATCATCTTTCAATTACACAATATGTACATCCCCTCCTCTCCCCTCGAACAAAACTGCTCATCTGCAAAATGCGCGCCCTTGCTCTTCCTAGACTCTCACGCTCACTTTCATGCAAGCCATGTCCAACCTTGGCGGACCTAGAATCCGAATGGGTTCTGTGGTGCTGTAAATTCGTTAGCACTAATCGGTAAAGACAAAGATTATAATCAAGGTAGACTTACTAGCACGACTCAACTCCGCCCTCCCTGTCTTCTGCGGCACAAGTTTGGGAACAGGCGGCTGCACGCCGAATCTGACCGGCGGAGGAGGACCGGTCTTCTGTGGGATCAAAGGAGCCATGGGGCCCAGCACGCCACCTGTCTGCTGGGGCGGCAACTGGGGAGGAGCTTGGCCGAAGACGCCGTTCAATGCTCCTGTGGGCTGTGTGTGCTGGAAGGTAGGCTGTTGTGGGAAGCCAGTCTGTTGCGGGAAGGAGGGTTGTTGCTGGAAGCCGGTAGGCTGGGGTGCGAAGCTGTTTGCTAGGCCAGAAGGACTGGGCTGGAATTGCTGACGAGGAGGGTCCGCGAACGGAGAGCCGGTTTGCTGGCCTTGGTTGAGGGCTTGTTGGTAGCCGACACCCATACCCTGCTGGCCAAATTGGGATTGGCCGAACTGAGATTGAGGTTGGAAGCCTGTTGGCTGTGGCTGCATGGGAGGGAACTGCTGTTGCATCTGGGGCATCTGGGGCATCAGTCCGTTCTGCTGCTGCTGTTGCGGGAAGCCACCACCATAACCAGTAGGTTGAGCTTGTTGGAACTGCTGGTATTGTTGCTGCATCTGGAGTTCCTGCAAGCTCTTGCCAGGAGGTGCGACCTGGGGTTGCTGGAAACCAGTGTATTGAGGCTGGAGAGGTGGTGGTGGGCCGAATGCAGACTGTTGAGGGTTGAAGCCAGGCGCGGATGCTGCTCGGGGCGGAGGTGGCATAGGGAAGCCAGCGCCTGTAGGCTGCTGTGCGGGAGGTGTTGGTCGCTGGTACCCAGTCTGCTGAGGACGCAAGGCAGCAATCTTGTCGAAGATAGCTTGGTCGGCGGTTGGTGGTGCCGCTTGTGCTGGGGGTGCTTGCGCGGGCTCGACAGGAGCTGCAGCAGGCGCGGCAGCAGGTGCAGGAGCAGGAGCCGCGCCAGTAGGCTCAGGCTGGAGTGGCAATGCAAGAAGCGAAAGGTCGTCGTTGAGCTTGGGTTGGGGTTTTGGCGGCTCCACGACGGCTGGTGCTGGCGCTGGCGCCGGCGCCGCTGCCGAAGTCTCGGTCTTGGAAGGCTTGACGTCCCAAGCATCATCGTCAAAGCCACCAGTCGGCTGGCGTGCCGGCGCAGTGGCGAGCGGTGTAGCTTTGGCATCTGATGAAGTGTCTTTCGGCTTGAAGGCGTCTTCGCTGACGACGTCGTTTGTCTGCACAGCAGGTGCTGGTCTGCCTTTGCGGGTGTTGTTTCTGAGAGAGCCATCCGCTCCAGTGAATAGACCGCCTTGTCCTGCAGATTCGCCCTTGCTGTCTTCACCATTGGTGGCGGCAGGCTTGTTTCGCTCGTATTTGTTGTCGAGGTACTTCATTACGCGGAGAATATCGCCTTCTTTCAGGCCAAGAGTACGTAGTAGCTTTTCGTTGACGTCCGGCAAGATCTCTGGTCCCATCTCGTCACGCGAGAAAGCTCCAGCATAACGCTCGCAAATTTGTGGGTTCACGCCACACGCGAGGAAGAAGTCAAACCAATCGTGCTCATCCTTCTTCACGGTGGCTCCAGCTCCAGATGCGCTCCTGCCTTGCGGACTTTTGCCCTTTTGTGTCGATCTTCGTTTAATGTCGCTCAAAGGCTTGTCCTCGTCGAGCGAGAGACCGGTCTCCGCCTCCACGTATTCCAGATCTTCAACAGCCATCTTCGTGACAGGAACCGCAATCTTAACACCGTTTTGCTTGTGCAAGTGAATCTTGCCATCTCGCAGACCGATAAACTCGGCTTCAACCTTGAAAGTGCCAGATCGATCGGTCCAGGTGCGGACACGGTCCTGCTTAGGTTTGCTCTTCACAGCTTGATCCTTGGGACGCCTCTCATCTTTCTTGGTCTCGCCCATCAAACTGCTGGCACGTCCCGGGAGGTTCAAGCCAAGTCCGTCTTTCGTGCTCTTGCGTCTGTCGCCTCTCGCTGCCTCACGCGCTAAGCGCTGCTCTTCAGCCCTGTTTTGCTCCACCATGCTGCGAGCCGAATCCAATCCAGAAATCTGTTCACGTTCCATAGTTCCGGTGACTTCGACGTACGAAGATGGTACGACGCCCTCTTTGCCATTCTTCAGTCGTCGCACCATCCACCATTCGGAGCTCTTTGTGTCGTCCAGGACGATGACTTCGTCGCCAACGGCCACTGTGACCTCATCCAATCCTTGCGCCAAGAACTCGTAGACCATGTGACCCTTCTTTTTTCCAGCAGCACCAGATCCTGCACTTGCAGCGAGCACTTCCTTCAGACCTTCTCCTCTGACCGCACCTGCAAGCTCTCCAAGCGAAGCAACGATTTCCTTTGCAGTGTCTTTTGCTCCAGCGTGGAAGTCGATACTTCTGGAAGGCCGTACAAGCTCAACAAAAACGTGCTTGCCCTCAATGCTGTAGTGGGTGAGCTTGTCCGCAGTCCATTCATTGCTTGGACCATCTTTGCTCTTCTCCGGGCTGATCATGATCATACCTCTGCCCACATTGATACCGAGCGTAGTAGGCATCTTCTTATTTTTGCCCAAAGCTTTTACCATTTCGTGGACGTTGTAGAGGTGGTACCCGCCAGGTGAGCGCATACCGGGATCCTCCTCAGGTGGGTATCCTGAAGAGATGGAGCGGTACGGCTGCGATGTCTGAACTCCACTGGGGAAATCGGGCGAGCGCGCTGAAGGAGGTCCATAGTCTGAGAATGTAGGCGAGGCGTATTGAGTCACCGGAGGCGACATGGGAGCCTGAGACTTGGGCCGCGTAGGTAAGGACGGAGCTGGTTCTTCGTCGCTCTCTTCGGGCGTGTACTGCTGCGGCGCCGAATACTGTTGCGGTGCCATAGGTGGCGGGGGTGCGGCCAACTGCCTTTCCCGAATCGGTTCAGCACTACCTCCACCCGTCTTCTGCGCAATAATACCTGCCAGAGCGGCGGCAGGGTTGTTCGAGGGCGCTTCGTTCGAAGCCGGGCCTACATAATCAACCTCTCCAGGCAAGGGCTTGTCCATATCCGGTTCGGGTCGTGCAGGCATAGGCGGTGCGGCAGGTGCAGGTGGTGGCGAGATGGCAGCTGGTGCGCTCGATGCTGCTTCGATATAAATCGCGGGAGCAAAGCCATATTCACCGTTACTGCCCACGAGCGTCCAGTCCGGGTCACTGGTGTCGTAGACGTCTAGACGCGCATCCTCTCTGAAGCTAAGCTCTTCATCCGTCTGCTTTGTGTAGTCGTAGAGGGCCTTTGCGGAGTGTATGGGGGTAGCCTCTTCGATATAGTTGCTAGGGATCAGACCCTCAGGCTCGTCGTCGTCGTCGGTAGCAGCCTTCTTCTTTGCCTTCCACCAGTCATCGTCGGTACTCTTCTCAAGCACAAATAGCAGGTCGCCGTCAGCGATCTGCAGCTCCTCGTCGGACTGGGGTGCGTAGTCGTAGATGGCGCGGTAGACGCCTAGGAAAACCATGGTGGGAGCGTGTTCGTAGGTAGCAAGCGGGGCGGTGCTATGACAGGCGCAGTCCCATTGAATTCGGGCGCAGTGGTACAGGCAAAGGCGAGCAAGATGGGCAACGTGGTCGCGCGCGGCGGGGAGTCGGAGTGGCTTCAGGAGGCAGCGTCAATGCTGGGCGGGAGTAGAGTGAGCGGGCTGCTTGGAGAGATGGATATGGCAGGCGCAACCACGTGATATGTTGCGGATATAGAAACAGCTGGGAGAGTATATGATGCTATGCGAGTAAGTGAATAGATCGAGGAGGCAGGGAATGGCAAGGTAGTGGTCTCAGTAGTGCATCACTCTCGCTGCAATCGCCCGCCCTCGCCCGCGGTGCAGCACTAACAACCGGGCGCAGCGTCGTCCGCGGCTTGGCCTCAGCAGCCATGACAGCATCTCTCCATCCCGAGCCCTCGTCTCCACATCGCACTGTTCTTCAGGCGCGCCATTCCACCGCACACTTCTTCACCATCTTTCCCGGTCAGCGAATACGCTTGTCCGTTTCTGCATGTCTTCAATTGATGTTGTCGTTCTGTGAGGACAACAGCGTCACTTTGCAGAACCTTCCTAATGCTACTCCTCACAAATTATAAGGTACATAACTAGTGCCGCTATCAGACGAATAAGGTTTCTCCATGCATCTGATTTCTGACATGTCCGTTGTACAAGATAATGCGATAGATCGGCTGGCAAAATGAAAATGCATCTCAGCCTGTCCATCCCGAAGACTGGAGTCCGAAGATTGGCACATTCTCCTTTACTGATACATTCTACCCCATCTCTGAGCAATCATGCGAGCCAGCGATGTTTGGCCTAGCGTCTACAACACACACTGGGTGACCTTGATCTTTGCCTCTCGTCCTGGCAGTGGCGTTCAATCCTCATCTTCTGTGTCTGAGTCAGTGTCTTCGCCAGACGAGATACATATCGGATCCGACATACCACCCTCCGACTTAGCTGATCCGTCTCGTGCGATCTTGCGTTTTGCGCTATGCTTCGTGTGCGACAACTTTGCCTTCGATACAGAAGGCTTGTGTGAACCCTTAGCTGCATAGATGCGCTTATCCTCCTCATCCGATTCTTCTTCGACTGTCTGCAGGTTTGTTGCACGTCTCGGCTTCTTGGAGTTTGTCGGCTGCTCTCTCACTTCCGACGTCTCTGCTTTACGCTTCTGCTTTGGATCAGTCTTGCGTGGCTCTTCGACGGCAACAGCGGACTCGTCGTCAGCCTCGCTGCCATGGTCGTTCTTTGACTTGCGGGCTTTGGTGGACGCTTTCGACTGCTTGCGACCTGGTCCTCCTGTGGTTGCGTGACCGGATGGCGTGTTGATACTTTGGCCAGCTGCAGATGTGCCTGTGGCAGCGTCTTTTGGCGTTTGTGAACTTGAGTTACCTTCTGCCTTCTGTTGTCTCGAGCGATCGCGACCCTCTTTCATGACTTTTTCGGGATCCAAGCCTTCATTGATGGACTTGGGTGGCTCATAATCCCACTCATAACCATTGCGGAATATGCCGGTGCCGCGACGTTTCTGGTTTTTTCCAGATTGGTCTTTATCTGTCGGCTTCTTGGTCGTTCCGGATTGCTCGTTAGCCTTGGAGCCCTGTCGCGCCGACCGGCATTTTTGGGGTTGGTCTTCTTTTGTATTGTGCTTGGGATTGTGGGTGAAAGAAGGCATGGTGGAAGCTGGCTTTTGGCTCGGCTGAGGGTGCGCTGCTTCTTCTAAGAGTTTGGGTCGATCGACAGATGGATCGCCATGGTCGGAGTTGCCTGCGTTGTCCTCCGCATCATCTATCTCTTTCCCGCCATTTCCTGCCGTTACGTCGTCAGCATTTTTCGCGTTGCCACAGAAAGCAGGAGGAGTCATTGTTGAGTGGCGACGGTACCATGCCACCTCCTCCTGAAGCTCCTCGTGGTAAGCTGCCTGCTCGTTCAGGCGCTTATTAACCCGGTTGACCTGCTCACGGAGCTTCTCCATCTCGGCTGTCTTTTCATCGTCGTCTTCGCTGTCGACGTCTTGCTCGTCGTTGGTTTGGAAGACGCCCTCTTGGCAATTCTCATCGTCTAACGTCTCTCCGCAAACACGATCCACAAGACAAACGAATCGAGCCATTTCCTCCGGCTGGAAGCTGTGGAGATATCCCTCAAGGCGCTGGTAGGAGGCACTCATGTTGCCTTCGTTGGAAGGCGTATAGATGTGAACACCAAACTCTTGGGCAGCGGCGCCATGGTGGTCTTGTGGCTGACGCAGACCGATGCTCATGGATGAGATGATAGAAGCGAACGGAGCTGCTTGTTGGCGAATGGATCCGATAATGGCATGCTTGAGGGTTTCTAGCAAAGCTTCGGGGTCTTGGAAGGTGTCTGTCATGTTGGAGTTCGGTGGTTTCGGCGATGGTTGAGGGATCAATCAGATGGTCAAAAGGCTGGTTGATCAAGTGTAGTGATGGTGTGGCGTGAGTAGCAAGATAGAGAGGAGGCGATGCCGTTATCTATCTTTCCAGCTAGATCTCCTCTCTTGTTTGCGAGAATCGTGTACTCATGTCTTGTTCGTTGTTTGACGGGATGTGGTGTTTGCATCAGCTGCAGCATGCAAGGCGTGTGACTTTGTCTCGGTATTAGTAGCTGGTAATAGAGAATTTGAGCATGAAATGCTTAAAGAGATCTTAAGTGGTTTTGTTTCTGTCACCAGGTGTGCCATTGTCCGATGTCTGACATTCACCTTCGTATTGTGGCAGTCAACCGACAATAGAGTGGCTGAAACTTGTATGTTTGTCGCCGTCGATTTCACAAGGATAGGTAAAGTCTATTTGGACACAGAGGTCTATTGAAGTGTCGGTTATTTCCTTTGCGGCCATCGATGGGCTATACCTCCTTGTGCTGTAGTCGTTGCTCATCATTGCTGGTATCGCCGACGTTCGCAAATGTACGTACGTATGCGAGTAATTAGGGTATAGGGTAAGCATTTTGCATATATCTACATGCATGTGTATATCGTCCCTGGCGTGTATATGTCTCTGCTTAATTGCCATTGGCAATATGGAAGTGGAATCATCATCACGAAGTAGCCTCCACGTATCATCACCGAGCGTAAGACCGGTTCAGAGAACGATCCCTGCCTACATTTAAATATCCAGCTGACAGGTGTGGCTATCCACACTTCTCAACAGTCACCTTTTCCATTGCGAGAAACACCGTTCATTAATACGTTCTAAGAACAATGGCGATATATAGCAGGCTCTTCAAAGGTAACTCTCAGCCTATACTAAGATCCCTCCATACCCCAATACTCCGAAAGCACTTCTCCACCTCAATCTCCCGTCCAGACATCCGCATCTGCTTCCTCGGCGACTCCTTCACCGCGGGCGCCGGCGACGACACCGCCCTTGGCTTCCCAGGCCGTCTCTGCAACGACCTTCGAACAAACCACGGTCTCGACACCACCTGCTACAATCTCGGAATCCGGCGGGACACCAGCACCGACATCCTGCACCGCTGGGAACGCGAAGTCAACGCCCGCCTCAAACGCAACGAGCACTTCGAGGGCCGCCTGGTGTTCTCTTTCGGCACGAACGACAACGTCTTCGAGAATGGCGAGAGACGTGTCGGCACCGCCACCACGCTCGCGAACGCAAAGACGATCTTGGTGAGAGCCAAGGAGATGTGGCCGACTGCTATGCTGGGCCCGCCGTGGACGAGCGTGGAGGACATTGACGCGAGAAACGGCGCTCTTTCGCGAGAACTTGAGATGCTGTGCGAGGAGATCGATGTGCCGTTTCTGCCACTTTACGAAAGTTTGAAGGGCAATGCGGTTTGGGCGAAGGAGGCAGAGGCTGGGGATGGGATCCATCCCAATGCTGGGGGATATGGGTTGATCTCGAAGGCTGTGGCGGAGTGGGATTCATGGCAAGGGTTTGTGAGGGAGGGCAAATAGAGAACGATTCTTTGATGGGTATTGAGTGTTTGGAGCTCGGGTTGGCGGCAGGTTCGGGCTGGTATCTTAGCGAATGATCACCAATGTCTGGTGGCTTGACTTTTGTCGTGGCGCACTTTGGTACTAAGGTGGAGGTTGAATTGGTTTTGGAAGAAAGACCTGATGCTAGCTGGTCAGGAGTAACGTAATGCTTCTCAATTGGAGATTTTATATCATATTATACATTTCTCTTCTTCCTTCTTCGGCACATGCCGTTTCAAAGAACACAGCACATTGCCTACCCGACAACCTTTTTGTGCCCGTGTATGCTCTAAGTGCTAACGATGAGACAATAAGAAAGAAAAAGAGCCCAAACTGGGCAGAGTGGCGAACGCGAGAATACCGCCCAGTGGGCAGGGGTGGACCTCGAGAAGAGAAAAAGTTGAGGTCGGTCCAGAATTATCGATCGGACCTCCTGCTCTTCTCCAAGACGGCTTCAGCAGCAGTCTCCTTCTCACCCCTGACCACGGCGCCCTGTCCGACTTCCTCCTGCTCGCCTTCGCCTTCCACGCCCTTAGCGCGGTCGTGCTCCTCGAGGCGCATCCTCATGCGGTCCTCCTCTGTGAGCTCAGGCTTGTGCTCCTCCTCTCTCACCTCACCTCTAGGCTCTCTGCCAGCGTGTGTAGAAGAGCCAGCGGGTGACTCGCCGCCAGTCATTTGCCACTCCATAAGCTTGGCGAAAGCGCCTTCCTTATCAGCCGCTAGCTGGGCGTACGGGCCGACTTGTGCTACGCGGCCGTCGGCACCGATGCAGATGATGATGTCGCTGCGCTGAATCGTGCTGAGGCGGTGGGCGATGGAAATGGTGGTGTTATTGCCCTTGAGGAGTTGTGCAAGGGCCTGGTTGACAAGCGTTTCGGACTCGGCGTCAAGGGCTGAAGTGGCTTCGTCGAGGATCAGAATGTCAGGGTCCTTGAGCAGAGCGCGGGCGATGGCGATGCGCTGCTTCTGTCCACCGGAAAGTTGAGTACCACGAGCGCCGGCGGCGGTGTCGAGGCCATCGGGCTGGGAACGTGTTAGCTTCATGAAGAGATGATGCCTGTGGCCACCGGAAAACTTACGAAATCAGAAATGAATTGGCAATTGGCCTGTCGAGCGGCGGCCAGGATCTGCTGCCTTGTCGCCTGCGGCTTACCGTACGCGATGTTCTGGCCAATGCTACCACTGAAGAGCACGGGTTCCTGGCCGACATAGCCGATTCGCCTTCTCAGTTGCTTGGCGTTCATCTCACTGATATCCTTTCCATTGATCTTGATAGTGCCGGACGTCGGGTTGTAGAACCTCAAGAGCAAGCTTGCGACAGTACTCTTACCAGCTCCAGATGGTGCAACGATAGCCACGTTACTGCCTTGCGGGATGGTGAAGCTCAGATCCTCGAAGATAGTCACAGCAGGACGGGTCGGGTATGCAAAGGCGACGTTCTTGAATTCAATATTGCCACGAGCGCTGGGAACCTTGTCTCCCACTGTAGGGCTGATGGTAGGGTTGCGATCTTGGAGCTCGAAGAGACGAGTCGCAGCACCCACACCCTTCATCAGCTCGCTATAGAAGCTGCTCAGTCCGAAGAGACTGCTACCGGCGTATGCAGTATACATCAAGAAGCTAGTCAGATCACCAACGGAGATTGCGCCGCTGTGGATCATTCCGCTACCAACGTAGAGCAATGCGAGGAAAGTCATGTTTCCAGCGAAGCCTGAAGCCGAGAAGAATACAGCGCTGAGAAGAGCTTCCTTGCGACCGAGGAAAAAGATCTTGCGCGTCTGACTGTTGTACCGGTGGACTTCTTGCAGCTCGCCTACGAATGCTTGACTGGTGCGGACATTGCCAAGGCGCTCTTCTGCGATCTTTGTCAAGTTTCCGAGATTCTTCTGGATGCGGCGGGACAAGTTGCGAATCGCTCGGCCGTAGAAGAAGGCTCCAATGGCGACGGGGGGAGCAGCGACAAGCAAGATACCAGTCAACTTGACAGACATGAAAGCCATCATGGTGAAACCAGCAACGGCAGACACGAGCGAACGCAGACCGTCACTGACGTTCTGCGTAATGCTCTTGCCAACAATGATCGTATCACTTCCAAGTCTGCTGATCAAGTCACCAACACGGTTGGCATCGAAGAATTCGGCGTTCTGGATGAAGGTACGTCGGAACAGTTGACTCCTCAGCTTGGTCACAATCCTCTCTCCAACAATCCTGAGAATAATGATACGTCCGTAGTTTGCAAGAGCACCAGTAGCCAAGACGGTCGCAAAGGCAATGTAGAAAGTCGTCATGTTCATGCCCAGCAGCGTGGCGCCCTCTTCTGCCGGCTTGCTAGCCACATCCAAGATTCGTCCGATAGAGAAAGGCACGCTCATGGTCACACTGCTGCTGATGAGCAGGAACAAGAACGCCCAACCAAGAGTCTTCCATTCAGGCGCAGCAATCTTGAGCAGTCTCCAGATCTCGCCCGTTCCACTACCGCCCTTGTCTCCTTCTTTCGACAGACGCGCGCTTAGGTTCAGCTGGGAAGCTTGCGCCGCCTTCTCCGTCCGCCCAAAGCCTTCGATCTCATCTTCTTCATCGTGTTCTGTAGGGTCCCTCTTCTTTACTGCAGAGTTGTTGACTTGTCCTGGGGAGTTCTTCGTGACTTGCGCTTCGCGCAGTATCCGAGACGTCTGCAATCGCCGAAGTTGGCCTGATGCCGTCGCTGACTGTTGTGCGCCCAGATGGGATCGTAGTAATGATGTTCGTGTGTTTGCAGCGAGTTCTCGTGTGATCGAAGACGCCTGCCTCACAGCGCCTGCTATTCCTAGAGGTGCTGCAGCATGGCAAGATCGTCCTGCTGCGATTCCAGAAGTCCGTATTCTCGTTGAGAAGAGCGCGCCGTTTCCCAGGCAGTCCCACGCCCGGGATGCCGTTCTTTGTGAAATATTCATGTTGTGGTTATGGCGCTGGTGTGGCCGCGAGGTCCCTCTGCCAGTGAGAGCTGGCCGATCCAAAGAAACAATCAGCTATCAGTTCCAATGCGACGTGGTTGTGTATATCATGGCGGGTGCTGGTGTGGTTCGACTGAGATGGTGCGGCTGGCTGACAAACAATCTGAGAAGGCCCCAGTCTATGTCCGACAAGAGATCCGGAATCGAAGGCAAGTTGCTGTATGTCCAATGATTGATTCAGCCTCCAGGAGAAAATGTGGTATGCGGACGTAGATGAACGGCGCCGCAGTAATTTGGGCCGCTGCTCAACAAGGTCGAGACACGATGATGCCGTGAGCTTGGACGCAATCAATGATGAATTCGGCAATTCGGCCTGCAACTTCCGACCATGCGGCTGTTTGCCTGATGTCTTCAGCGAACATTAAATGAACATATTATCGCATATCAGTTTCCATGTACTCCCATTAACTGTAGCGAAATGGCTGAATGTTATAGTACACATCATCTATCCTACTTATTTGTAGCTTCTGCACCAAACTAGCCAGATCATCAAAAACACAGCTATCAGCTCGCTCGGTGGGCTTTAGAGGCGCATCGCAGCGGAAAGAGGTCGTTCATCGGATTAGAAAGAATAACCATGTTTCTCCCAATGAATCAGCAAACCCTTTTCGCGATTACGCACCACTAGCACCAGGCGCGTTCTCGTCTTTCCTCAGGCTGAGAAGAAGCTCCCTCATCTTCGCCTTCTGTGTTCCACTTGCGCCACCACTGGTTCCCTTTCCGCTCAAGTCGACCAGCTTCGCGATCCTCTCCCAGCTGGTGCCGCCGCTTGTGGTGTCTTCCCTGTTCTTCAAGAACTCCTCCTCCTCCTTGCGCGTCTGCGCGATGCCCTTGTCCTTCCTGTTGTTGTAGTTCTCGTAGAATTCGTCAATGTTTTGTTGTGCGGCCTTCACAGTCTCGGCCTTCTTGGATGCTGAGACCTCGTCGCGGTGCTGGATCTGCATGTCACGCTTCTCGCGCCATTCCCGGAGGACTTCAGGCTCGCCCTCGTCCTGGTATGTGCTGGAGGGGCGGAATGGAACGCTGGAGCCAGTGATGGTTCCGTCTGCGCCGACACCTTCGTTCTGCGTGTCTACGGCAGGGAATGAGGACTCGAAGTCTCCCGCATCGTCGCCGAAGTCGCCGAAATCGCCGTTGCCGGGCGCGGCGGATGATGCACCCATTCCACCGCCGAGGAGGTCATCATCATCACCGCCCTCCTCTACTGTTGCGATGTTGTCTCCAGATGTAGTGAATTGCTGAGCATCGTCGCCGAGAGCCGCGCGTTCGCGTGCAAGGAAGTCGGAGGGCTCGTCGAAGTTGTCGGGTGCGTTTCCTCCGGTGGCTTCTGTCTGACCTGGATGAATTATTAGCTAGGTCGCATTTATGTGCATAGTAAATCATCCTCAGCGCACCATTGTCGAACTCATCCAATGATGGGAAGCGGTCGGCCATGTTTGCTGTTGCCTGTGAGGCGCTTTGTGTTTGGTTGGGAGAAGGTGGGCGTTGAGAGGCGATTATATTATCACACGTGTGTATGTGTTGAAGTGGTGCAGGGAGTATGTTCAGTTGGGTGTTAGCGTGAAGATGTTCCAATGCATCTCCCTACCATGTTGTCATGCTGCGTGTTGCGTTGCTCTCCTTCCCCAGAGTTCCAAGGTCAGCCTCAGGCTTCAGGCAGCCGCGACCGAGAGCTTACCCTTGTTTAGCTGTTGCGCGCGCGTCAAGTGACGGGAACTTGGAGCTTTCACCAACATCGACATCTGCCAGCTATAACAACAGAGCTGCGTACGTGAGACCTGCTGTACCGTTTATATAAACTCTTCCAGTGTGTATCGCGTAGTGAGGTTCAGCACACATCATGGCCTACTCCGACGATGCTGTCAAGGCCAAGCTGGCTGCGCTCAGCGAGACGCAGGACAGCATTGTCACCGTCGCCCAATGGATCATGTTTCATAGGTATGCCATTTTGCCAATACATGCTACAAAACCGATACTGATATAACCATAGACGTCACGCCGATCGCACTGCTGCACTCTGGTTGAATCGACTCCAAGAAGCAAGCACTTCCAAGAGATTGAACCTTGTTTACCTCGCCAACGAGGTCGTCCAACAGTCACGCGCCCGTTCCAAAACCGACTTCCTCATCGCATTCGAACCTCTTATTGGCGATGCGACCGCTCTGGCATACAAGAACGCTTCGGTCGAAATTCAAAACAAGATCAGAAGGGTCATTGAGGTGTGGAGAGCGCGGTCCATTTTCGACGCAAAGATTCAGGACGCGCTTGAGAAGCGTCTCGATGAGATTGACAAGACTAGAGGTGCACAAAGGACCGTTGGTGGAAGTGGCAAGTTGGGAGGCAGCCTGTTCGGTGGCGGCTCTGGAGGTGGTGTGCCATCAGAGCTTGAGGCCATTAGCAAATCTCAGACTGCCCTGACCAAAGCCGAAACCAGCGCAAGAGGCGTAGTGGCAACCGCCAACACAGAACATACCAAGCTCAATGACCCGAACACGCCACTACCTAGCCCACCAGTTCATGCGGCAAAACTGGCCTCCCTTATGAAGACACTGGCCAGCGCTCACTCTGCTGTCGAGAGTAGCATCAAAGCTCGCACAGAACTCATCGCTGGTCTCGAGCAACTTCTACAGAAGAACCGCAGCTCTCTCGCTACTGATCAAGCAACCGCTACCGACCTGTCCAATCGTCTCGCAACCACAGAATCCCGGAAGAGGGAAGTCGAGGACGGCATCATGCGAGGCTTATCCAACCCTACAACTCCTTCGAACCAATCGCCTGGCACTGGCGCTGGCGACGGCTCTTCAAATGGCGCACTTGGTAACGAGCCTACTGCTCCAGACTACGAAGAGTTCACCCCTCCACCCGAGGTCGAATCTTTCACTCCTGCTGGCGGTGCGAACGAGAACGAGCGCGATACGTTCGCTATTGGTGACAATGTGCCTGCCGAACAACTCCTCGCCAATCCTACCGGCGCCGAAGTCATTTCTGAACAACAGCCGACCCACGACGAGCTCCCGCCATCGCAGGAACCTCCACCCGCCCTGGCCAACAACGCTCCTGGGGCTGACATCCTGAGCAGTCTCCAGATGCCACAGGCCCGGCATGCGTCTGCCGAGAATCCAGCCGAGAGCGCAGATCCCAGGCTGAAGCGAAGGAAGCTGTCACACAATCAGCCTGAGGAGATCATCGGAGCTGACGGTGTAGACGAGGATGGTGTCGCTGCTATGCTCCAGTAGAACTGGCACTGGTCTTGGAGGAATTTTTTTCCACCGCACAGAAGGCAAAGCGAGAGAACGAGACGAAGGCGTTTCGGGCCTACCAAGCAACACCGCTTCGTGTTTTGCTCACGATTGTATGCTTATGTATGTATCATAAATGGAACATAATTCTAGTCAGTCGTCCAGACCTCCCGCATCTCGCGCCCTTCGCCCTGGTCCAATGCACCCAATCCCGTTCGCGTAGTACGGCCCATCACCGCCACACCAATCGGACTCCTTCGGCGGCCCTGACGTCGCCGGCGGTTTCCAGGATGTTAGCTTCGCGTCGCCTGTGCCTGCTTGTATGGACTGCGTGTAAGGTTGCGGAGGACCGTCTGCCAACATGGAGGGAGTAGTGTCTCTCTTTGCGTTTCTCCTTCGTCGATCTGTAAGAGAAGTGGAGCGACGTAGGTCACTACGCAAGTCTCTTTGCCCGCTTGCTTCTTCGGATGGGTTTGCTATCGATGGGTCTGCCGTTTCGGAAGTGTTCGAGGGCTCGCAGAAGAGACTTGCGACTTTGTCGTTTGCCGCGTCTGGTGCTGTTGATGAGTGGAAACATGTCGGGTCGCCGGTGCAGGAAGGGGCGCTGTTTTTGGAAAGTACATTTGTTAAGTCTTGATGATGATGATGCTTCGGACTGGGAGGGTTTGTTCGACGAGACTGTGCTGGGCGGGTGAGTGTGATACGTACGAATACACTGCACATGTTACTCCATCGCCGACTTTCAGATTTGTGATCTCGCATGGGAAGTCGATGGCTAGACAGGTATGAGGCTTCGGGGCTGATTTCGCTAAGGGAATGGGCAACGCTGTTGTCGATGGAACAAGGACGGAGACCCAAGGAAGGACGGAAAGAGTCAGTGTTAGGTGAATTGGGGTCATGTTGGAAGTGGATGTTGAAAGGAGGTTCAAGGTGCAATCCGTCTAGGGTTGCGACACAGTCCGTTCATACATGCATGCTTTATGTGTTTTCGTTTCTAATGGCGGAATCGGAATGGACAGTGGCACAATATTGTTGCTATCTCGATAGTGAATACGGTCAATGCCAAAGTCCCTGTTCATGTGTGTGCCTGCACTTGCCCTTTCCATACGATGGTATATAGCCCGGCTATGCGGTGTGTGAGATGCAATGTCACATGTGTCACTGCAACGCTTCACAGACTTAATGGGGAGCAGCACCTGGTATCCCGCGGACGATGCGTTGTCACACGCGGGAACCGGGTATGTGGCTTGCCGTTCACGCTGACGAGAGCGTGTGTATTGACACATGATGGAAGGGTGAGTGACGGCGGCTGCTTGCGTGGAATGGTTACGTTATAAGCCGGTGGCGGTATTGGTGGACTGATATTCAATGTCGTGATTGTGAGTTCAGGAAGGAGAGGGTGATTGAAGTTGCAACTTCCGTGAGTATTGGTATGTTAGATGGAAGTACCATTCGCCTGCTTGAGCAACGAGCCCAAAGTCTGGTATTTGTACGCCTGCAAAAGTCGACTGAAACCGGCCATGCGCAGATTGACTAGATGGAAGGCCGACGCTGGAAGTGTTGCATTTTTTATTCAGTGGTAGTGAATCTAATCAGTACAACAGACAACTGCTCAATGAGTATGTGTAGGATCGATCCACTTGACTCCCTCAGGCACCTCGACAGGTTCAACGTCAGGCAAATTGATAGCAATTGCCTCGTTGTCGCTTCTTACAAGGACACACTCCAGAGTCTCGTCCTCATTAGCATTGATCTCCTGATGCGGCACATAAGGCGGCACAAAAATGAAGTCTCCGGGCCCAGCCTCAGCGGTGAACTCCAACTTCTCACCCCAGCGCATGCGAGCCTTGCCCTTCACGACGTAGATCACAGATTCCAAGTGGCCGTGATGGTGGGCGCCAGTTTTGGCATTCGGATGAATGTGCACCGTGCCGGCCCAGATCTTCTGGGCGCCGGTGCGGGCGAGGTTGATGGCGGCGGCGCGGTTCATGCCTGGTGTTTGCGCTGTGTTGCTATCGAGCGAGTTTGCCGGAACGACTCGAACGCCTTCGTGTTTCCAGCCGTCCTGGGGTGGAGGGGGAACTTCTGAGGCCATAGTTGTTGATGGAGATCTTCAGGCGATGTGGTGTACGTGCTGGTGGAGACAGTTACCGGGGCTTATAGTTGTGACCAGTTGGGCTGATATCTTGTATCGTATGTGTGGTGTGACGATGGAGCTGTTGTTACACTTGTCATAGAGCCTATTGGTAGTTTGCAAGTAATTCTACCTTTTATCTTGTCTGCAAATAAAGGAAATCATTCGTAGTACACAGCTCTACACAAGCTTCCCCCTCACCTGCAACACTTCCGAGGCCCACAGGGCGCCATTATGGAGACTGATCACGTCTTTCCGAGACCGGCTTGTTCAATGGTACACCTCGACAACAATCCATCTTTGACTGAGGTGGAGGACAGTCTGATCCATAGAACTAGTTGCGTGAGAGTTCCTTGCTCAAGGTTGTACGTCCTGCCGTAGATTCGACAGATTGCAGACAATAGTGGCACCTGTATATGGCTCTCGATGAAAGTGATCGAATTGATTGATCATACTAACAGGTCCGTAGAAAAATACAAGTGAAGAACTTGAACTGCTTCTCCTACCTCAACTGCTACCTCATGTCCTGTATTCAAACGGAGGCTGTGGAGGGGAGGAAGAGACGGGAGGGGCGATGACGTAGGTGTGTCAACTTCAACGGTCTGGTCCTCCTTGGATGCGCCGAATCACAATCATGCCGCGACATTCGATATCGCTTGACATGCGTTCTCGGTCTGGATATCAATAACGACCTCCTATCACAACTTTCGTCAGTATATGATACGGCAAGTATGTCTAATCTTACCACTCACATAACCACCTTCAACTGCGGCCGTGCCCTTCCATCGACCTCTCACTTAGCGAACGAGCTCTTCACCAAGTCGCCAACTTTCCCTCCAGACCTTATCGTCCTCTGTCTACAGGAGATAGCTCCAATCGGATACGCTTTCCTGGGAGGATCTTTCCTGGCTCCATACTTCAGCAAGCTCAGCACAATTGTACAGCATGCCGTCTCAAAGCGCTTCGAATCAAATCCCGACTACACTCCATTACTGGTGCGGAATGCAGGACTGACAGGGTTGATGATATTTGCGCGATCTGACATAAAAGACAAGATACGGTGGATCGAGACTGCTGAAGTCGGCGTAGGCATGTACGAGATGGGTAACAAAGGCGCTGTGGCAGCGCGGCTGGGATTTTCTGGGGAGGACGACGAGACCATCCCTGTCACATTTGTATCGGCGCATCTGGCGCCCATGGAGGACCAATGTGAACGTCGAAACGCCGATTGGCAGAGCATATGTGAAGGTCTGGTCTTCAGACGAGAGAATACCGATACCGCACGCAATGGCGAAGATTCCCAACCTCTTTTGAACACAGCTTCAGCAGAATCCAACGACAACACATCAGAACACACTCTCTTCTCGCCCCTCTCACATGTGTTCTTCGCCGGCGATCTCAACTACCGCACAGCCGACACGCCTCCCAGCACGACCGATCACCAAATATGGCCGCACCCAACCAGTGACCCAAACCACCCTTCCTACCGCGATCTGTGGGCCAATGACCAACTTAATCGCGAGCTTCGTAACAAGAACACGCTGCATCTCCTCACCGAAGCGCCTGTAAATTTTCCACCAACATATAAATACTCGAACGCAGCGAAAAATGCCGCAAAGCACGGCAAACCTCTACCCTCTGGAGGCAGTGACGAGCAGCAGACCTGGGCCTGGGCGAAGCATAGAGTGCCGTCCTGGTGTGACAGGATCTTGTTCCTTGCTTCCGGCAAAGCGGATGTCGATGTTCACAGCTATGATGCGCTGTCCGTGCAGCCGACGAGTGACCATAGGCCGGTGACGATGTCGGTGACCATTCCTCTCAAGAGACCTGAACTTGCCTCAGACGTCAAGCCGCCTTTCAAGATGAGGAAGGGTTGGAGAGAGCGGAGGGCGGCTGCGCGGAGGTATGAAGTGTTAGTGGGCATCGCATCCTACCTTGCGTTGACTTGGGAGGGTGAGGCACTTCTTGCCGCGACCATCGCAGGCATTGTGGGTGGATATTTGGCACTACAGGCTATGTTGGCGAATTGAGATGCCGTGTGGCGTCATATTTGGACTAGATACCCCTTTCCTAACAAGTTCCCTACCATCTCCGCCGTTGCCGCTCCTCGCGTCTACAGTCGTTGAAAGAGATCTCTGTCAAACGTATGTTCAAAGCACGTTCACCTGATCTTGCTTCGCCACTCACGCACCTCCGCAACAAACAATTCAGGAACCTCCCACGCTGCAAAATGCCCTCCTTTTTCCGTTTCATTCCAATGCACAATATTCTTATAGTACCGCTCGCACCATTCCTTCGGCGCATAGCTATTGTCGCCACCGAACCAACTCACGCCGACCGGCAAGTCTATCGGTTGCGCAGTGGAGTCGTACTCGCATTCCCAATAGAAACGACCAGACGACGTGCCGGAGTTAGACAGCCAGTACAGCATGATCGTATCTAGCATCTCGTCTTTGGTGAATACGGTTTCTACATCGCCGTTGTGATGGGACCAATCGACGAATTTCTCGTAGATCCAGGCAGCTTGTGCGACTGGGGAGTCTGCGATCCCATAGCCGAGGGTTTGGGGGCGAGTTGATTGCTGGAGCGAGTACCCGCGGTGCCCGGCATCACGCACGCTCTCAAAATGCATGGCTCGTCGCTCACCCTGTGTGTTGGAAATTGGAATCTCGATTTCTTTCTGCAGAAGGTCAGTGGGTATCTTGCAAGGCTTGGAGAAGGCGGGAGTCTACTTTGGGTTCGAAAAAGATGGAATTCATATGCACGCTTTTAAGACCTTTAGATGCTTGACGACCCAAGAGAGCAACAATATCAGCCCCCCAATCTCCACCCTGGGCGGCCCATCCACGATCTGTGTAGCCGAGACGTTGCATCAGTTCAGTCCATGCAAGCGCGGTGCGATTGATGTTCCATCCTTTGGCTATCGGCTTCGAGGAAAAGGCATAGCCAGGAAGCGCTGGAATTACGAGATGGAAGGCATCCCCTTTTGAGCCACCATGAGACTCGGGATCGACGAGCTTCTCGATCACATGTCTGAACTCTAGGACCGAGCCGGGCCAGCCGTGCGTGAGCAAAAGAGGCAGGGCGTTCTCGTGCTTTGACCGGATGTGCAGGAAATAGATTTCCACGCCGTCAATGGTAGTCGTGAATTGAGGATATGAGTTGAGCAACGCTTCACACTTTCGCCAGTCGTATTTCGTTTGCCAGTACGAGCAAAGGTCTTGGATTGCTGCGAGCGGAACACCTTGGGACCAATCGCTGACTGTCTCTTTATCCGGCCAGCGAGTCAGACGGAGACGAGTTTGTAGGTCGTCGAGATCAGATTGGGCAATGCTCAGTTTGAAAGGATGGATGGAGTCTGCCATGATCGTTATCTTGAAAGGGTTTTGAGACGTATAAGAACTATGGGAAGCAGCCGAGCTTCTATACTATTTTTTGTGGTACGATTCAGGGGGCTGTTATGCAAGATACGACTTCGTGTCAATATTATCGCTGCCACAGTGCTGACTAACTGCTATGTTGATCGTCCCATTCTGTCGAAGGATTTCCCTTCTTCAGCGTCATTCCCTGGATGGATTTGTAAGCAGCGCTGGCGCGTACATATTGCATCAAGCGACTACAGATGCGGAAATCGCGTGGGACGGAGTGTTGCTATATCGCCATAAGTAGTTTAAATTTAGAGCGTATAGACAAATACTTTCTAGATCGACGCTTTCCAGGTGGAGGTGCTCGCTTTCAAGGCACCACTTTCCAAAAGTGATTTCATGAAAGCAACGATTGCACGAACTCCGATCATAGCAATCTTGTCGCCATCTCCGAGATTGGGGTTGAATGAGCAAACCGTGAGTGATGTTGGGGCGACGTAACGAGGTAGCAATGCCAGACTGTCCACGAGATCGGCCTCTGTGAGACCTCCGGCACTTTCGAACCCATTCACCTTTCCCACCTTCTCATCAAGCACGTCAAGATCTAAGTGCACCAGAGCTGGTGAGTAGTCTTTCGCCTTCAGCTGGTCTTGTAGCTTTGATGCAAAATCGACCTTTACATTCGCATCGCCCCAGATCACGTCGGCCCCAGATTCGGCCACTGTTTGCCTCGACTCATTGCAGATGTCGCGAAGTCCGCAGTACAGAAATTTGCTGTAGCGAAATGGCTTGTATCCAGGGATCGTCTTGGCCAATTTCTCCCAGCTCTTGCCTGCCAACATAGAAAGGCCCATTGCATCAAGATAGCCATTCGTGTTCCAGGCGGGCGTTTCCATGTCATCGTGTGCATCAAAGTAGATGAAGCCGAGATCGTCGATTCCTAGGCCGCATGCAATACCTGCACTAGCCATACAGTTGCCAGAAAGTACCAGTGGGAAAGATTGTTTGGCCACCGCGCGAGAAACGGCTTCCGAAGTGCGGCGGAGTACTTCGAAGCTGCGCCCTATTTCTCCTTCGAAGTCGTCGACGGGAGGTATCTCGTGCCAGTGGACTTCAACGCCCAGAGTTTCTAGTTGTCTTAAAACTCCCATGTCGCGGATTCGGTTTGGGCCATCGCCTACACGGTGGTCTCGCAGACCGACGTGGTACGGGGAGAAAATGCAGGTGATGGAAGTTGCAGGCATATTGAGTGCGATTGTGGTTGTAGAGATGGTAGTTTCAAAGACCAGTGCTTGGTTTGATGTCACTCTGAAGAATACATGAAGCGAATGAGAAGATAAAAATGATACAGGCTCGGATCAGTAATACCAGCGCTGTCTGTGTGGGGAGGCGGTTGAGATCTAGGGCACGCGAGTTCATTGATGGACGAGTGGATTTAATCGAGCCATCTCACGGGCTGAAGTCGGATCTCCATAGCTGGGGCAGGCAGGTCACACTGCTACTGCTACCTCCGATGGTTGGAGAGAAGACCAGATATACAAGACGTGAGACCCCCTCATAGTCGATAGTCGATCCCAAACACCTGGATTTATATCGACCCGCGGAAGGTCGATCTCTGGAGGTCCGGTCCGACAACTTTAAAACATCGCCAGACTGTTGACGTCGATCACGATCTTCGTAATCCTTGCAAGATCTCGACATTTAATTCGCTATCCTGCTTTGAGGCGATGGTCCCTTGGCCATTTTGGGAAGTAGCACTTCGTTGCCCTGCAGCTGCAGGAGTGCCGATCTTTGAGCGCTTAGCTTTGTTCGTCAATTATCGACCTTCTCGATATTCCAATGCCACGACTTCCTGGTCGCTTTGCCACTGGCAAGCTCCACAATGCCAGTGGAGAGTAGAAGTGCATGCTGCAGGTGCTCCGCATTCAGCGAGATGATCATCGGAGAGCAGGTACTTAAGGGAGGCCACTCCAGTGCCGTGCAAAGGTTTGTTCTTCTCCATAAGCTCAACATCTTCCTTCTTGCGAACTGGCAGTAACCAATTACATTTTCTGACTACTACCCTTGCACCTCTTTGTCATTCGTAATTCCCGCTGCGTCCGACAAAATGGATAGCCAAAGGCCATCTAGTTCCGGCGGAGACAGCACGCAAGCCATCTATTTGGTTAGCGTAGCGGAAGGTTTGGTCTTGACCCAGCAAGAGAGCGGGCGCCCTACCGACACTGTTATGGAGCGCGCGGGAGACCGCGATGCAGAGCAGAAATGGACGGTTGAGCACGGAGACGAACCATGCACAGTCGCCTTGAAGAACGTTGCCAACAACAAGTACCTGACTGGTAAGGCGGAGCACTATGGGAAAGTGACTACCGATGAGAGGCAGTGGTGGAAACTCGAACACGATGGTGATGCGGTTCGCCCACCTGGAGCTTACCGGCTGTCTCCTGTTGGGTCTCCCAACGTCTTCCTCAGACATATCAATGGTTCCCCAAAAGTTGCCATGCACACATGGTCGGTATGTTATCCAAATTTGAACAGGTGGATCTTGTGAAACTGTGAGCTGAATAAACATCAACAGCAATCGCACGTCCAGTACGCAACATGGTATTTGAGCGGAGCATCATCCATATTCACTAAATCGAACGAGTCAGGAGATAGCGCAGCTGCAAGGAAGAAGGAGCTAGACGACCGCGATGCTGCTTTGGCACAGAAGGAAAAGGAGAATTCTGACAAGCAGAATGCGCTCGAGGGACGTGAGGCCGCCAGCGAGAAATCATTGGCCGACCGCGAGGCTGCTCTGGCGAAGAAGGAGAGTGAAAACTCTGCCAAGCGGAGAGCACTGGAAGACCGCGAAGCTGCTTTGGTCCAAAGGGAGGAGGAAAGTGCTACTAATAGGAAGAATTTCGATGAACGCGAAGCTGCTTTCCAGCAAAAGGAGAATGATTACTCCAATAGCAAGAAAGCTTTCGACGATCGCGAAGCCGCTTGGAACATGCAGCAAGGAAAGAGCGCTGCTGACGAAAAGACCATTGATGATCGCAAGGCTGTTTCGGAACAGCGGGAGAAGGCGCTCAAGAATCGCGAGGTTGCTCTGGAAAAGCACGAGATAGACAGCATCGCCGGCAAAAAGATTTTCGAGCGCCGCAAGGCCGCTCTTGCACAAAGAGAAAAGGATTCCGCTGCCGACAGGAAAGCTCTAGACCACCGCGAGGCTGCCCTAGCGGAAAAGGAGATCAAACGTGCTACTGAATGGGATAAGAACATGAAGGAGCTTCAAGGCCTTCGAGAGATGTCCGCACAGTTGAAGAAGTCGGATGTTGGCAACCAAGTGGGCTGCGGATCGAAGCACTACAAGCCGCCGCGCAAGTTGAACCGGAAGATCATTGGAATCGTGTATGAGTGATGGAGGCAATCGTAGCTGACGAAAATGATGCGCGAGATGTATACTTGATTGTACAACGCAAGTCCGAAGTGGACTTTCTTCCTGAGACTAGTCATCTCAGAGCATCTGCTAGAATGTGATGTCGAAGTCTGCCACGACAATTTGAAGTATACGTACTACATGATTCTTCGTACAGCGTTCCTTGAGCGAGGTCGTTTCGGTGGAAATTCCATGAGCTCTTTCAAAATGCTGAGTCATCTACAGTCACGTGACCGAAGCAGAGCTTTGATGCGTGTGGCTGATACAGCTGGTCCGACTCTCATCCCGTCTCATCTCATACATGCTCTTTGTGCCATTCCTCTCCTTATCACACGATCCCCAACTGCCCCGGGCTTGTTTTGACTTGTGCGTACCCACTACGCGCCTGCGACAGCTTGCTCTCCATCTCTTGAGCGACGGCAGGTCTTACCACTCGAGCAAAGCAAACGACATTAGTCGGCATACCATCTGCAGGAATTAGTCGGTGCAGAGAAAGCGCGAAGATGTTGGCAGTGCTCGTTGTTCCTCTTGCTGGCGGCGATGGTGCCGATCGTCTCTTGGCGCTTCTCCAAGGATGCGCTTCGAAACCAGTACGACAGGCCTTAGCGAGCTAGCGGAGGAGCGAAACTACTACCTCCGTGGACAGTGATCTCATCAGCCTATTCAGTTGGAACGGGAGATGGGATTGCTATGTCTTCACCTATGCCACTCTTGCAGCATACTTGCAATCTCGAGGACGTCGCCATAAGGAACCAACTACGCGGGCAATACCACCTGTGACCGGCGTCAAAGGGTGCATCCACTTGGCCCTCTTCTCGATGTAGCACGGCCGGCTATGTCTTCGTCCAAGACGACCGAAGGATCTGATACCTTGCTCTGTACCTATCACACATCACAGCACAGCCTCCACCTCGGCCTTTTTTTGAACTTGGTCTCCTTCAGCTGTTGACGATCTCCACAGCCAACTTTCTCGTGATCTTCGGTCGCAAAAATAGATCTACACGCCTGTGAATATGCCGCCTTCTCAATGTCTTTGCTTCTAAATGTGAGTCGTTTGTCCACTCGCAGAACTCTCAGCTTTTATCTTATACAGTCGCACACCCGTCATCCCGCGATTCGAGTCAAATAGTTTGCGTTCAGGTCCAAGGGTCGTTGGCCTCGTATTACCATGCGCTCTGCCGGCCTCCTGATTTTCGCTACGTTGGCAACGTCGCAATCCTTCAACCCTCGCGACAATAGCTCTTCCCCGGTCAATGCTATCACGAATCGTCTATGCAATGGCTCCATCTCCGATGCCAACGCCTCAAAAATCATCACCCACACTCAGGGACGCATTGCAGACCAACAAAACACAGCAGATAATTTAGGAGCGCCCGATCACTCGTGGGCCGTAACGGTCACTGGCGGCAATGGCCAAGAATTGGAGCGACGATTCTGGTACGACACTGCAGGAGAAAACTACGCCGATGATGTGGGAATGGACACTGATGTGTGCGCATTCCCCCATTTCTACATGCCATTGAACGCTCATCGTCTTGGCCAAGACGACCCCGGTGATTGCTCGACGGTGTTCTCACAGGGCTGTATTGACGCTGTCACTTCCATGGCTTCGGAGTCGGCGCTGAAGTGGACCACTTATTCATCTCCGCCGCCGTACGAGAACCTCACCTCTGGTGTACTCCCCAGCATTTGCACCTACATCTCGAACGACCTTCAAGAGACGATCAAGAAAGAATGCGGACCTCAAATGAAAGGCGACAGGACCTCAACGGCCAATTTCGAAAATCCCATGGGTAAGTGATTCTTACTTTGTTCAAGTTGGTGCCGAAGATTAATCTGACAATCTGTCCTGAAGCAATGACCGGCTACAACTCGTCAGTACTGTACACCGATAATTGCACGCTGTCAGCTGGGGACAAGACCTTGCATCCAGTGTACTTCAGCTATCCATCAAACCCTGAATGGGATACAGGAAGTGACGTTGGTTATGATAACATCACTAATGAGGTCACACCCATCCTCACAGTCTACATGCAAGTTGCGAACGTGGAGAGGAGGAGCTGTTGCAACAGACCAAGGGCCATTCTCGAATGCATACGTGCCAGCGACTTCAGCGAAGGCAGTCGTGTCGCCCCTGCGCTCGCTGAAGGCACGCCCTGGCCGAAGCCCGGGTTGACTGCGGGAGCAAAAGGCGGCATCGCAGCTGGTGTAGTGGTTTTCGTGCTCGCTGTCGGTGCCATTGTGCTGTATCTCTGGATCACTAAGCGCAAGAAGCGTGCGCGCGCAGCATCTGCGGCAGCCAAATCCGGTGCCAGATCAAGTGATGACGATGTCAAACTTCCACCTGAGGCCGATGCGGGCCTGGGCATTCATGAGCTCACTCCTGTGGATCGCAAACAGGAGCTCGAAGGCGCGAATGTTTCGGAGTTGGGCGGTGGGAGGAGTAAGCCTTCTGAGCTTGCAAATACTTCGGGACCGGTTGAGCTACCGGCCGAGAACACCCAAGGAAAACGATAATCAGAACATCTTATGAACAACAGCAATGAACAAATCAAATTTCAGGCATCTCATCACTCGCGCAGCTAGTCTACGGCATCAAAGCATCCTTGCTCTTCACACAAACGAGCGAATCGGCAGCCTCGAACGGATAGAAAGCCTTGCCCTTTCTCCTGCTGTTCCTCACACACATGTTGTTCTTCGACTCCCTCCTGCAGGTCTCATGCTTGCGCAGCTTGCCATTCTGGCAAAAGTAAATGACACGTGGGACTCTTCCCAACCCGGGGCCAAAGCGACCGCAAGCATAGCCTCCTTCCTTGATCTTCGGGCCGCAGCTGCCCATGTTGGAAAATGGCTCCTTCTTATCGAGGGGTTTCCAGGGGACGTTGCCGATGTCCCAGACTTTCAGGACGTCGTTCCAGACGGGATTTACTGCTGTGGCGCCGGGAATGCTGGCGCCGAGGGTGAGCAGGGCGATAACGATTGATTTGAACTGCATGGTTGCTGCTGTTCGGGGTTTTGCTTGGTGGTTGTAAGGTAGGGATTCTTTTTCTGGCAACCGTGGAGCGATTATCCTTTTCTGACGGGATGTTTACATATTGCAGACAGGCTGCTGCTATAGGTATGCGACATCATTCTTTCTTCAAGTCTGAACAATGGTCAGAAGATGCAAATGATGGTCAATAAGGTGTCTGACGGCAGACAAGCGGAGGCTCAAAAGCTTGACTAGAACAAAGGAATAATGCTTGGAAGCGTTAACATTCCTATCAATCCTGAGACAAACCCCGCCGCTAGTACTTGTATGGTGCTCAATAACCAAGTATCTATGATCTTAACCCTCGGATTAGTAGGCTACTTACGTTTGCGGTGATACCCGAATTGCAAGTGGTCTAGATTAAGCGCTCGAAGTTGTGAAGCGATAGCAGAGTCTTGACCTACGAGCCGCGGGATCGCGTGATAGTGTTGCAGTCATCGGAAGACAGCTGACCTGTTATTTCGCGATGCACACTGTATTCTTGCAATCGATAGTTGTACAGCGCTAAGCTGTATCTCAACGGCGTCGAAAGTCTATGACCCTTGCTGTGATGCTCGACAGAACGTGTCAATTAGCTAACGGATGTGCGATTGCATGGTGGCGACGCCTTCTCAAAGGCGCAACCATCAAGGACCTGCACCGATCTTGGACCTTCAGCACCAGTATCAAAGATGCAGTCTTCGCCGGAAAATACGTCAACGTCATCGCCCTAGCTGCCTTGACTGCTAAGCTCACGATCATTGATGGCATATTGATGCAAGAGGCTACCAGAGCCAGAATAAGAGAAGATCATCCGATCGACGTAAGAGCTAATATATTCACTTTCGGCAATGTCAGCACTAGCATTCCCGTGACTGGATCTAGAAAGCTCGATATTGGAGGCAATGCTAGGTCGCTTTCTCCAGGACTCAGCGACGCTCTCAAAATCTGGGCCAATAGTGGACCTTTGCTCTCTCATGGTTTGGTGGTTGCGATGGTTATTGCTTCCTCGATGTGCCTGCTGCAGGTTTTGAGTTTGATTGCACCGAAGAGTCAGCAGAACCTATCAATTATGGCTCAAAGCTGATGGACACCGTCAACGCTTCGTCTGGCGTCCCAAAACCAGCAAATACTACGCTCAGCCTTTCTCGAGAGGCGGTCTTTCAGCTGACATTCACTGCTGTGAACAACAATACGCGCCCAGATCTACGCAACGCCAGCTCTCAATTCTCTTACATTCAGGCCGACTTCATATACTCCCAGGCACAAGATACAAGTGACTACTGTCCAGGCGTAAAGTATCATCGCAGCTGCGAACTTCGTCCTGCCATAATCAGCTACCCTATCATGGTCCAAACTTCCCGTGCCAACGGAACTACAAACGGCACGAGAATCGGCATCAACGAAGATATTTATCGTCGAAATGGCATGGACGGCTTGTATCCAGGCTCACACAACTCCACTCTTAAGCAGATTGAAGGCTACAAGGTCCTGAATCACACGAACATCTACGAGGATGGCACTCTCAATGGAGGTACTCATCTCGGAGGTATAGTCGCTGGACTAGAGATGTACCTTACTGGCTCGGCCACGCTTGAGCTGGATGATACCACGGCAGGATTTACATTGAGGCAGGTTGACCATGCGAAGGACTACCTGAACCACTCTGTTCAATCAGGTGGTTGCGGGTACACCTATGTCGATCCTCTCGAGGAATTTCCAGGTTCGCTATACCAGGTGTGTTGGAAAGTATCAACAGGATTATGTTCACGCTTGTGGCCGATTTCTCGCTCAATGCTCCAGTAACCGCCCACGGCACTTCAGCGCACAACAACGTCGGTCGTCGGCTCCGCGTATGACTCGACCCAATACAGCTTCAGCATTCACTACCATACCAACTTCACCTTCATGGTTGGCGCACTGATCTCGACGTTTGTCTGCGTGCTATTCGTTTTGCCAACGTACTGGGGATTCTGGCAGCTTGGTCGCAAGCTTGCTTTGTCGCCGTTGGAGATTGCTGCAGCATTCAGATCGCCGCTCGTTGATAGCGGCAAGGACGTTGATGGAATTCTGCAGGAGGCTGGCAAGAAACAGGTGCAATTCGGACACATCGTCTCGGGCGAAGCAGCTGGGCGTTTGGGTGTGGCTGAACATAGTCAAGTTGAGAAGTTGCATCCTGGATTGCGAGCTAATGCCTGATCGCCTTCTATGACACATTGTGATTGAAGCTAAAGGGACATAGATAGGGTCGTCTTATTGGAGTAGCAACATTGGAATGGCATTCGTTGGTCCGTTTACTGCCGGACTCGAGCTCTTAGAAGTCAGCAATGACCACTCCGGCCATAGAAGGTGACTACCCCCAGGTCCGGCTTACGTCACGGCAAGTAGAACCCATCTTGACCTTTGTTCTTTTTTGTGGTCGTTGGAACTGTGTAGTCAGGTGGGGTATTGAACGCAGTCCATCCCCGCTCGATTAAGAAGTGTACATTGATCAATCAATCTTCGACTTCTTCATTGATCGGCAACCCCCCACGAACATCAACATACCTTCGCGCCAATCATACATGATTGCGCGTGTGCGCTTTTTAGATAAGTATGCGAGATACCCTTCGAAGAATGCTAAAGTAACTTTCCTTGCACCCAGAACGTTGTATTATACAGCCTTTCACGCGACTGCCTCTCGCGTTGGTTGCTATCTCTAAATTGACTTTACTGATTTCACGGAAGTGGAAGGCATGCCTCCCGGCTGCTATCTGGCCCATCACATTGAATTGCGCCTGGGTAGGGCATATGTTTGCACGCCGGATCTTCGCCTATCAGAGTGGATTGCGCGTATCGGTACACCATGAGTCCACGCTACGTGAGCTCAAAGGCCTTTTACTCTCCGCACTGTGATTTTTGCTTGCTTCGATATGAATGTAGGTCAAGATAGCATATATTGAGCGAACCCTCCATCGGAAACAATAATCTCTTTGTCTCGAACATGTCAGCCACTTCAACAATCTCCTCTCCCACGTACACTGAGCGCACCATGCCCAACCGCCCTTTTCCACTGATCCAAACCTTGCCCGTTCCTAAGAAAACAGCTGCTTTCGAAGAGAGACGCACTAGGATCCTGCAGGATTTCATCGATAAGGTCCCCGAGGAATACTATATCCCCCAGCGTTACGTAGAGAATCCGCCAAAAGATGTGACTTCCATCCCGCGCGATTGCGGCATTCTCACACCGCAAGAACTGGAGATCACGGAGAACTACGATGCCACTGGACTTGCTAAAGCGATTGCTGCGCGCAAGTACACTGCTGTCGGAGTCGCTACTGCTTTTTCGAAACGTGCGATTATCTGTGATCAGATCAGCTGCTGCCTGACCCAGTGGTTCCCGGAGATGGCTCTGGCGCAGGCCAAGGCATTGGATGACCATCTGGCACGGACTGGAAAGACAGTTGGCCCTCTCCATGGCGTTCCAATCAGTATCAAGCAACACATTCCGTTGGCCGACAATCATTCAGACATGGGCTTCGTCAGCACGATTGTGCTCGACGATAAGGATTCGCAGATGATCGGCATCTTTCGGAAGCTCGGTGCCGTCTTCTACGTCAAGACCAGTCAGCCCCAGGCTATAATGCACCTCGAAAGCGACGGGTATATGGGCCGCGTTCTGAATCCCTACAACATCAACCTCTCAGCTGGAGGTTCGACAGGAGGAGAGGCCGCCTTGATCGCGCTCCGCGGGTCAGTCTTGGGAATTGGTACCGACATTGGTGGAAGCATACGAGGTCCGGCCGGCAATTGTGGCATCTATGGTTTCAAACCGACATCTTACACTCTCCCAATGCACAGCTTCCTCAATGGTGGATTCCCTGCCGAGCTCAATGTTCTCTGCTCGACCAGGCCAATGTGCAATACCTTGAGAGACATGGACGCTTTTATGAGCTTGATCCTCCAGGAGAAACCCCATCTCTCGGACCCCAATTTGATTCCAGTGCCTTGGACTGGTCTCAAGACGCTCATCGAAGTCAGCGGGGACAAGCCTTTGAAAATTGGTGTCATGATGAATGACGGGGTCATCGAGCCGCAGCCTCCGGTCAGGCGAGCTATGGAGTGGGCAGTTAAACAGTTGGAGACTTCGAACTTGCTCACTCTCAAACCATTCAATCCACACCGTGCCGCGGAAGCACTGAGTCTCATCCGCAAGATGTACTGGCCAGATGGAGGGGAAGGAATTCATGCAGCCGCTGCAGCTTCAGGCGAGCCAATCCATTACCTGACCGAATACGTCATGAAGGATGCGGCAGGTCAGCCTCAAAGTATCGCAGAGGTCACCAATCTTCGTGTCCAGCGCGATGAGTACCGTTGGCAGTTTGCCAAAGACTTGACCGAACAAGACATCGACCTTGTTCTCTGCCCGATGTTCTTCGGCCCTGCCCCAGCGCATGATACTTCCCTGTACTGGAACTACACTGCTCTTTGGAACATTCTTGACTTTCCGGGAGTTGTCTTCCCCACTCCCATCAAGGCTGGCAAGAAGGGATCGGAGGCATATACCTCAGAGTTATCCTTTGGAGAGAAAGATGCGCATGTGCGTGAGATGTGGAACACTCATGACTACGAAGGTGCTCCTATTGCTTTGCAGTTGGTCGCCAGGAAGCACTACGACAATTTGCTCTTTGGTGCCTTGAACCTTTTGCAGGGTCCCCTCAATTTGCCCTGAACAGCTCTCGTTTGCGTTCAATCTTGGTTGGGAAGCGTTTCTCCAGTAGGATATTGTATCAGTGCACCGTCGAAATATTTCTTGTGGTCGTTCTCCATACATTCTCCAAGTCATTCCAGTAGCGACTGACTTGCCCCCAATGCAATTTCTCGAAGCGTTGCTGCATCTCCGTTCTGACAAGGTCGATCTCTTCTTCAGAGCGCATGAAGTAGCCCGCAACGTATATCGGATAAGTCCCGACGTGACACGATGTCCAGTGGTGATCACCTCTGCGAGATCGCAAAATGGAAACTATATTATTGAGCTGTCCACTACATTTTTCGTTCACCGGTGCGATCGGGAAAGCAAGAGGCCGGCCACGGAGCTGGTCCAATAAGAGAGAGGCACAAATGACCATGATGGTCGTTGCATGCTCTGCTACAGTATATGATGGTGCAAACGTAGGTGACTGGCAGCTCATGATAGACATTTTGTCCTCATATTGAAGCATTTCAGGTTGTGTCCATGTGCTCAACTCAGTCTCCAGTCGATCCAGCGAGTCGTAAAAGTCGGGAGGTCTAGGATCCATTACCCAGAGCCTTCTTATCATCAACATCATTTAATAGACCGACATTGGAATGCCCAGAACAGGGCTGATACTGGCGTCGACCAGCCCAGGAGAAGTCGACGAGCTACGCAACAGGCGCTCACATTTGAGCCAGAATCGTGGGTCGAAGTGATACGCACGGTCTTTCCCTGGACTGTTCGACCAGAATCCCATTTCGAGTTGAAAAACTTGGTAGATGACGCTTTCCAAAACCAGTCGATCTGTTGCTTGCTGCAATTGAGGAGTTTTCGCGCCAGTTCGGAAGAAGCGGTGTTCTAGAACCCGTACTGCAGCGTTGACGTGTGTCGATCTGTCATCGTAGGTTCCAACGCCCATGTTCCCGTGCAAGTAGAGGAAGATCATGCTCGTCAGAATGTCGTTATTCCGACAGTTCCACTCACTCGCATCGGATCGACTTATGGCTGTGCTTAGTCCACGTAGCGAGCGATTGTAGTAATGAAGCGCCAAATCCTGCATCCGGGAACTCTCGCCGGCTAGAAACAGGTGCGATGCAGCATTCGCTAGAACTGAGTAGCGCAGACCTGCAAAATGTGGCATCGACTCCTGTATGCTGCGTAGCCATTCCAGACGGAACTGCTGATTGCAGTCTAGGCTGATCAGGCCTGGATAATATTCATGAACAAAGTGACGAGCTATGGCGACTTCAAGATCAGTTCCAAGAGTTCGGCGAACAATCTCGTACCCAGCTTCCAACAGAGGGGACTCATTTGGAACGAAACACGTAGCGCCGTTCGCCTGTTCAAGAGTGTTCCCGCCTGCATCGCTCTTCAGAGGTAAAGCATGTCGAGGCCGATTTCGTCGATCGACCAAAAGATCTATAGTTGGCCACGTGCATGCACGTTGCGACACAACGCAACCTCCACACTTTGGTCGTTGTTCGTCACACTTTTTCCTTCGTTTTCGACATGTTAGGCAGCCTGTCTTGGTGCGTAAAGATGCATGCGAAGGAAGCATTGGCTTCATCGTGGGCCGGCGCATGCGCACACTAGTGCTGATTGAAGTTTTTCGATGTCGGGTTCATGCATGATGCATGTGTCTGGCTCAACAGTAAGGGTTGCAAAGGCGAGTCGTGCTTAGCAAGACCCAAATAATGCTGCCATTGTTCCAAGCTTTCGTGTTCACTTCGCCTTTCGCCCCCCACTGGGGCTGGGCATGGGGTTGAGGGATGCGGGGAACGCACGGGAAACACATCGAGCGCAATTAATTATGATTGGTCAAGTATATTCCCAAGATTGTTATCATATCGTGGCACGGCTAGCCACGAAAGTGTGACCGCACGACCGAGCAGTGCTTCAACTTCACAATGTCAGCATATCAAGCGTCGCCCGGAAAACTCCGGAAAGCTACGGACACTTCCGGAAGCGGGGCTCTTGAACCTCATCGTACGTCTAATTTCTCACGTTGTTGTGACACGAGGATGTCGTGACACCGAAAACAACGCAACTTGTCTCCGAAGATACAGGGATCCCTCATCGTCCTGGGCCCGTGTGTTCCCCAGTAAATTGTCGCTATACTGATCGTATCCAACGATCATAGATTCAATTCGTTACGGAATCAGTACCTCTACTAGCGACTGCCCCAGCAGACGGAGTAGCTCGTCAAACTATGCCTTCATTGGCTAAACCCTCGGAGCATCTCTATGGCTTTGTTGTGCATCAGAGACGCTGATAAAGTCTAGCCTTGGGGCACCCTTCTCCTGCTTCGCCGTTTTGTTGGCAGTATTGGCCACTTCGATAGCTTGCGCTTCGAGGGCAATGCTTTTGGAGCCACGTGCATCAGCACTACCTCTTTTGGTGCCGCTGGTTACAGTCGTTCCTTCTTTGACAATTTGGCCTTCCGCATTTGCAGCTTCAACAGCAGCTCCTTCCAACCTCACCTGTTGTCGCTCATACCCCACGATATTCATGGGCATTACGGCGGCGATGTCCAGATGGTCGAGCTCAGGTCCGAAATCCGCGATGCCAAACGATGGCGACGAAGCAGTCAAAGGTTCCGGTCGGACGGCTAATTCTCTACCTCGGGCGGTCTCGTAAGCTCGGCCCTCTAATGCACGATCAAGACATCGATTAAGTTGGAATCAATCGACGGCAAGTCAGTGGTGGACGTCGGAGTGTGAACGTCAGGTATACATACATTCCTCATCCATCCTGGGGTGTTTGTAGGTCTGTGGGCATTCATCGTATTCGTAGCGTGGGGACCTCGGAAGCTAGGAGGAGGTCGCTTCGCCATACTAATACTATAAGCGATCTATTATGCGTCAATACTCAGAGGCTGGGGCGATTCACGCGGCGACATCGTGCAAATGTTGCCGAAAAACAAAGGCAGTGTCGGTGATGAAGAAGACCGTAACATGCCCACAACACGCAGCCCGGTGGGAGTGGCCCATTTGCCGCAAGTTAGTTAAGGGAGGCGCAGCTCGTTGGCGTACTCCTATCGGTGTCGGGATTCAGCAACCGAGCCTTCGCTATCATGCACAAGACCCCAGAATAATTGCAAGAACGTGACCCATTCCGGATTCATGACTGAGATTGTACTGATTCTGCACGAGACTCTCATCTCACACCTAATTGCTCACAGGTCTACTGACCCAAAGCCTGAAACTCCACAAGCATTTCGGATCAAAATCTCCCTTCGTCCCCTACACCCTTCTACAAGCTCTACATCCGAACAGCATCTCTCACCTAACCAGCAAAGGTAAGAACCTGCGCCGCACTGGTCGCCGCAAAAGCCACAGAGCTGTTCACGTATCCGCTGTGGACCGACAAGAAGCCTGCAGCAACCGAATACACCATAGCAGTCGCCGACTCGCGTCTATCTCCCAGATCCGACCCATTCACAGCGAAGAATGCGTGCGACAAACCCTCCAACCTCCCAATCACTGTCAGCGAAGCATCCAGATCGTCCAGCGCGTCGGCGAGCTTTTCACTGCTGACCCGCGATGGCAGCGTGAGCGGCACGCTGAAGTTAAGATATTGCCCTGGCGCTAAGGAGGAATCTCCAGAGGATCCGTTATTCACGATTGTCGTGCCGTAGACTTGTCCGCTACTGAACGAGTCGCGGGCAAAGAAGCAGTACTGCTGGAACCTTCAGGATCAGTACGGTGGGTGATGGTCGTGAGCGTGAATTTCTGCGTAACGCACGCACCTTCAACCAACAGCACTGTTGGACCACGCGACCAGAATCGCCCGGGATTGAGAATAATCAGTAAAAACACCATGTGCTTCTCACATGAACTGTTTTGCTTCCAATATTCGCGATGCCAGCATTTTTACAAGACTAGGAGGTACTATCAATCCTTCAGCGCCTGTCGCTTCGTACCACGGTCCACGGAGAGAACGCAATCGTTCTCCTATCATTGAATGGCATGTCCGATGCAAATATACTTCAAGAAAGACCAAAGCTGGATCTACACAGCAGGCTTCCTCGCCACCATCAAATACATCGGCGTAAACAACCTCTCCCTTCCGCCAGCAACAAGCGCATCACCACCATCCGAAAGCTCCCTCGCCGTCTCCGCCGTGCCCTGCGGCGCAAGCCTCAGCGCCTCCATCGCCGTCAACAAACACCCAATGCCCAGCCTTCCAACCTTGCTCATCCGCACATATCCCAACAGATCCCACAGATTCTGCGCGCCCGCCAGATCCCCCGCCAGCGGCGCGTACCAAGGCCGCCTGTCCGCCTTCTCCGCGAGATCCTCTTCGTGCTCGACGACGAAACCCGCTTTGCGCATCGCCGCGAGAGCTTCTTTCCGCGATACCATGTTGGAGATGCCGTTGCCGCGCTCGATCCCGAGGCGGATCTCGCGGTGGCGCTTGTTGCTCGGGTCGTAGGCATCGGTCATGACCCATTCATAGACGCCGAAGACGCCGCCTGGCTTGAGCACGCGGAAGATCTGGGAGTAGACGCCTTCGAGGGAAGGGGCGTGGACGGTGGCCTCAATGGCGTAGGCAGCGTCGAAGGTACTTTTGGGGAAGTTGATTTTCTAGGAAGAGCCGTCGTCGGTCAGCTTGATAGTTTGACAGGAGTCGAAACGTTGCAATCAATGGCGGAGGACGAACCATGAAGTCGCCCTTGACGAAAGAGACCTTGTTCGAAAGGCCGTCGCGAGCAGCATGTGCCGTGGCTCTCTCGACCTGATAAGCATTGTTGTTCAAACCAACGACGTTGCAGCCGGTGAAAGTCGCAATCTCCCTGGCAGGCTTGCCAACACCACAGCCAACATCGAGGACAGTCATCGATTGATCGATCTGAATCCGATGGGCAAGATAATGCTCGTGACGCGCTAGAGCTTGGAGCAGAGTCTCGCCAACGCCGAAGCGGCAGAGATGGAAAGACTGTGCCCATCCTTCTTCGTATAGGTCGGTGGCTAGGTCGTAGTAGCTGCGCGTCAAGTCAGCAGTTGATATTAATTGATGTTGAGGATGAGTACACCCACTTGTTAACAAGAGACGCATAATTACTTTTGCGCTGATCTCTGGCGACATCATCGTCTCGAGCAACGCCATTGCTCTCCCAGTGGCCGACATACTCGCGAGTGACGTCGCTGTGAGCTTTGTGGTCCTTCTTGAGCATCGACAGGAAAGCATTGCGCTCCTCGGACGATTTGCCGTGCATCAGCTTGCGCATGACGGGATCATGGGAGGCGAGCTCATCGGCGCTGGCATATGATTGAGACATGTCGAAAGCGTCCGTTGTCGTCAAGGTATGAACGAGTATGATTTGTGATCAAGGCGCAGTACCTCTTGAATTCCAGTACATATACGTACACATCCCAGACTCGCCGACTTTAGGACCAACCAAGGCAATGATCGTGCCATGCTCGATCGTCCCAAGTGCATGTATCGAACCATTCTTCCAACAAACCCTAGATTACCGCAGGGCATGCATCGTACGTTTCCTCAGAAACATGACTCTCTATCCTACCGATGCAGGTCAGCAGAGGATAGGGCAATGATTCCTAAACGTCACCGTGTACTTCATCACGCCTTGCCGCGACGGCCCAGTAAAGGCCGCCCGATATCGTACGACAATCACTCGCCGAGTGTCGTTCAAATTTGCCGCGCAGCGGTTTTAGCAGGTGCAAGTCAGCAGAAGATAGGGCAATAGCCCAGACGTCACTGTATATCAGAGTATGCAGCGTCCAATAAAGTCCGACTGATATCGTACGACAAATCCTCGCCGAGTGTGTGGAGTGTCGTTCGATTTGCCGCGCAGCGCGCTTAATGAGTGGGTGAGGAGTTTCCGTCTCGTATAGATTTACGAGCTCAAGGACCCGCTCTCCCAAGGAACAACCTAGTCACCACGACCGACCACGCTCGACAGGTGTATAGCACCTTAAATCCAGTGAGATGGGAGGAGTATATGATTCAATTTCATTGTAATTGTCCAGGGAGAACCAATTTCCGTACATATGATATCCCAATGTAATACAATCTAATGATCCCTGCCTGTTGGAGCCTGCGATTTCGTACTTTTTACGCTTGTGTCGCGCTGCGGCGAGCACAAGTGGTGATACACGAACGAACAGCTCGGCCTCGCCGTGTGCTGGCAGCCGAAATTCTTCCATCTTCCTCTTGCGCTCAATCTTGCGAGTGGCCCCACTCATCCATGTGCAGATATATCGGCGCACAAGGGGATCGGCAATACCGACCAAACAATCATGCTTCCTAATAATCCAACTCAGCCGGCGCTTCTTTCTCCCCGCCCGCAGCATCCAAGTCCTCATAGCTCCTCAGACTCCTTCCAGCAGTAGCTTGCGGTGGTCCAACCAATCCACCATCGAAACTTGTGCGCGGTCCACTGAAGCTGGGCTGACGGCCTCGGCCATCAGGACGAGCGTAGGGGTTTGGCATGCGGTACGCACCGTTCTGGTAGCGACCGCGAACGGGCCCAATACCAGCCATCATGGCAGGCATAGGGTTCGTGGCAGAACCTGGAGGTCCCCACCCGGCAGCCATGCCAGGCGCGGCAAACATACCTGGAAGCGCGGCCATCTGACCTGCCATTCCAGGCATAGGAAAGCCCATGGGGTATTGACCGCCACCAAGTGAGAAGCCGCGTGGGGTGCCTGTGGGCTGGCCACCGTTGCCGATAGGGAAGTGACCATTCGAGTTAGCATCACTCCTACTAGGAGCGATGTGTGCCGGGTCGAGGACATAGGTGTTGACGAGCTCGATGTCAGATTTGACCCGCGCCAGGAAATCTTCATGACGCTTCTCAACGTGCTTGCGCCAGAACTCGGTACTCTTAAACAGCTTGGTGCACTCGGGAATTTTGCAACGGAACTTGTTAGCATCCTCTTGTTTCACGAACTGAATGTATGTTAGTGTTGACTCAAGAGTGACTCTGTGCAGCGAAGCTTACCTTGCTCAGCTCTTCTTCCAATCCCTCCTCGACCGGCACACCTCCAATCTTGCGGATGTTCACATTCTCAGGCTCCAACAGCTGCAGAACCTTCTCTTCGAAAGTCTTGACCCAATTGTAAGCACGTTGAAGCTGCTGTGTGTTGCGGACAGAGGGCCTTGGAGCCTTGCGCTCTTCCGTCGGGCTCTCGGGTTCCATCTCGCCATCCTCAATTCCTTCCATTTTGTTGCCATCTTCGTTCTTCAGATCTTTGCTATTCTTCCTTAGAGGGAAAGCCTCTCCAGAAGCCGAAGCGCGGGCAGTCTCCTTCGCAGCACTTGTGAGAGAAGCGCGTGGACGACGGAGGTGACCTCCAGGGCACTTGCGTTGGAGCTCGTGTACCGAGTCGGATTCAAACACACAGAAGAAGCAGAAGTTGTAGACGCGACGCAAGTACTCAACCAGAAGATCGAGCTTCTTCTTCTTGGTTAGTAGCTCTTCATCGTCAGCCTCATCTTCTTCGATCATACCCTCCTCTTCCTCTTCACCTTCGTCCATTTCGTCATTGGCCTCAGGCTTTGGAGGCACGACAGGTTGCAGCTGCCCGCTTTCGGAGAGCTGATGGACACGCTCCTCGATCTTTGCGACACCGAAATAGTCATCACCCATCTCGTTGTCGAGCTTGCGGACAAGACGAGTGGCAAGCTCCAGGTCACGTTGAATGCGCTCGGGGGCCGAGAAGAGGTCCCACAGTGCCTTCTTGCGAGGAGCATCCGGAGGACGGTGTAGGGCGCAGTGAACAGTGAAGTTGCCGCGCTCAGAGTCCTCGATCGTCTTGCCATTGACCTTGTCCAAGCCGCGTTCGCTTGTAGTGAGAAGATTTGGCTTCTCGGGCTTTGCGTCGCCGTTCTCGCCCTCGCCCTCTTCCTTGACTTCGTCTTCTTCCGGTCTGGTATCGGGCATCTCCTCTTCGCGAGACGGCTCGGGATTGAGGATGATCCAGCCCATGCGGTGACAGCGCTTCAGCGGGTTCGGGTCTGACAAAGACAGGTGCTTGAATCCGCCCTCATCTTCACCAAGGTGATCTTTCGCAAAAGCCTCGAGCTTCTCACGGGTCACTGTCGGGCCGATCGTTTTGATCAACAACGTAGGCAGTTGAGCAACCTGATCGCGAATGTCGCCACCACGCAATGGGAGCAAGTCTCCAACACCAAGGACCTCAGCAGCTGCGCTGGCCTCGCCCTCCTCTTTCTCGAGAATACCGCCCAATCCATTAGACTCGGACTTGTAGATCCCTTCGAGGGTGAACTCATCAAACGCGCCGTTGGCAAGGTCTTGCTCCCACTGCTCGAACAGTCCCCTACGGAATGTCATAAGACGCTCGCGGAAGGGATCGTGCACTTCTGGCACATAACGTTCACGGAACCAATCCTCATGCTTGTGCTGGCGTACGAAAGCCTGAGCTTGCTGCTTTTGCAAATTCTCCTTGTAGGTATCGTATGCAGCTTGTATTTTTGGTCGTTCAGCCTCCCTGTCTGCGCGCATTTCACGCTCGCCCTTGAGAGGTGCACGTCTTCCTTGCTTGGCGAATTCCTTCTCTTCCTTGACACGCTGCTCGGCACGCCACCATTCAGCGAACCATGTGAAGCCGACCTGGAATTCGAGTTTCATGGGGTCTGGGAGAGGATTGACAAGCGGTGCTGCAGGTTCGGACTGGTTTGGAACGTAACGATCGATGGTGCCAGCTCCCATGCGGTCAGGCGAAGAGCGACGGCGGTCACGGCGATCATTGCGATCATCGTCGCGACGGTAATAGTCGTCACGAGGGAGGCGATCCGGCTGGTAACGATCAATTGCAGCGGGCGAGCGCGAGCGGCGGCGCTCTCTGCGATCACGGTCATCGCGATCGCGACGACGGTCTTGTTATGTTAGTGTATAAGCACTATGCGGATGCTATAGGACTGCGCGCTTACCAGGTTGTGGAGAACGGCGTCTCTCTCTGTACTGGTCGGCCGATCTGTATTCGTCGCGATCACGAGTCGAGACGCGCGACAGAGGCGCAGCATCGGGTGTGCCGCGCGAATAGTTGCTGTATGTATCCATGGCGAGGAGGTAGATTATGAAGCGCTGATTCTAGAGCGGGCTTATCTTTCAGCGGCAGCTGAGCTCCATGGGCTGAGGCGCAGCAATGCAGCAGCGCTGAACAACGAGAGCTGCTCGGGGTGTCTGTCGCAGCGCAATGTCTCTGGAGAGTGACTTGCTGACGTCTAAGCTGCTCTGCGCTTAGGCAAGGTAGATAGTGGAGGGTCTGTTTGCCGTGGCAGCTCGCGTTAGAAGTGGACAAACAAAGCCAATGGTACAACGTGCAGCGGCGGGAGCAGCAAAGGCAGTGGTAATAGAGGTGAAGAAACAACGATTGAGAAGATCAGGGGATGTTGCTGAGTTGTGCCGTCGCCGTCGCGGTAGCAGGCGCCAAAAGCGCCCGAGGAGCGCGAGTGGGCGACATGGTGTGCGGAGCGTAGACGGGGGTGACAAGGGTGCAGCGGACAACGAATGCCGCGAAGGAGGAAGACGTAGAAAGGAAAGACACTGACAGGATGGTATGATGGAGTAGAGGAACAAGAGGCGGCGGCGGAGGATGGACTCGCGCACGCTGGTGGTGGTGGTGGTGGTGTTGTTGGGGTGGAGATGGAGATGTCGCGCGAGAGAGTGGAGGTTGAAGGGACCGCGGTCGGCGCGCGACACCCGCTCGTGGATGTTCGTGGAGAAAGGTGGGTCAACGTCTGAGCGTGCCAAACTATACCACCCGCGCTATCCGAGGCTGGAACCTGGCATAACTACACTTCGACTACGCGTGTCTGTTTGCTACTAGTAGTGACTTTCCCATATACCATACCATCAACATGACTACCTACATCCCATCCCTGACACTGCCGTCAGCCATCTTCGAGAATGCTGCCATCTCCATTCTGTTCCCCATCGTAGCTGGAACTGCGGTCGGCTTCTCTACCCAGCGTAAGAACAAGTCGATCAGTATTTAGAGCTCGCTGTTGTTAACGATGCCATAGCTGTGGGCCCCCAGCAACAATATGCCGCCCTCAAGCAACCGGTAAGTTCATGCCATAGCGTATCATAGATGACGTGAAGTGTATAGCGTAGCTGACTTTCTGGGTAGTAAATATTACACGAAGATACATCAACAGCAACGTCACGATCTAACAAAAGATAGCCCCGGACGCCCTCCAGGATGGGTCTTCGGCCCTGCGTGGACTCTTCTCTACGGCCTAATGGGCTATGCCGCCCACCGTGCCTGGACTGTCGGCACCACCAGCGCGAACCCCAACACCGTCGCTCTCGCAAGACACGGCGCCACCCTCTACTCCATCCAGCTCGGCCTGAACTTGATTTGGATGCCGCTGTTCTTCCGTTTCGGCCGTCCCATCGAGGCCACCGCGGACGTCGTTGCGCTCACTGGTCTTACCGGATGGCTCATCTACGTCTGGGGCCAGGTCGATGAGACTGCCGGCTATGCCCTTGTGCCATACTTGGGCTGGCTGACATTCGCCTCTTACTTGAGTGCTGGCTGTGGATACCTCAACAACTGGGACTTCACCGGCAAGACTGCCAAGCGCAGCTAGATGGCGAGATATTCGGGGCTGATGGTCATCGGTCATTGCATAAGTGTAAGCTGATAGGGCTGTAGTATTAGTAAGACGATATCTCTACTCGTTCTCCCCAATACTTTGGTCCTAGATTGTCACGAGACGGACACATGTGGCTGAGAACTACGTCTTGCCCCATTATTGGTTCGGGCAGCTCCGCCGCCAATTTTGAGCCAATACTATATATTTGCAGAAGCCCCCGATCCCTCTCCTCTCCTCTCCTCTCGACACACTGACGCGTAACTGAAGAACCCCGAGCTTGTCACGTGCATGCCTTAAAGGCACGCTGTCTCTCCCCAGCAGACACTCTTCCCATGAAGTCGATGCCATCCTTGCTACTTCGACTCTAGAATTCCAATCACAAGCTGTGACATGATCAAATCGCGCAGCCGTGGTGTGTTCGTGCCACAAATGTCAGGTGAGAGTGTTGTGTAGCTGGAAACTACGTCTGGTCACATCATTGGGTTGGAAAGCTCCGCCACCAATTCCAAACAAATACTACGTATTGGTAGAAGCCCCGGTTTCTCTGCTCTCTCCTCCTCTCAACACAGCCGACGTGGCTGAAAATTCCAACCACAAGCGTGAAACGTGCATGCCTTGAACGATCAAGGCACGCTGTCTCTATCAGCTAGACACCCCTTTCGCGAAACTGTTACCGTCCCTGGGGTTTCAAATGTGAAAAATCCCAAGCTGCGACATGATCACGTCGCGCTGCCGTGGTATGTTCGTTCTCACAATGTCAAAGCAATGGTGTTGTATGGCTGAGAACCACTTCCCGCCACGCGATTGGATCGGTTACCCCCGCCGCCAATTCCGAACCAATACTTTATATTGGTAGAAGTCAGGAATCCTGGATTCCTCTCCTACCGACATCAATGACTGGAGATTGCGGGCACGTTCGCGAAATTGCATCTGCCCCAGTGAGCGTGTCGAGTGTATGATACGCCTCCCAGTTGCTTATGTAGCAGTACTGCTGGGCAAAAGCTGTCTTGGGCAGTGATCTATTTTTGCGTGCAGCAGGGGTGTAGGCGTGGTAGGCTCTCGCGACGACATTGCGTCGCAGGCCATGTGGGTGGCACCGTCAATCTTCCAAGGTCATGCGGTGTGCTCACAAACGTGGGGAGAGGAAAAACGTGCGAAGTTATTCATAGACCACCTTAGCTCACACGATATAGATTGCGGCACAGCATCGGACAGCGGCTAGAGGAAGCCCAGCGCAGCTTCTTCGCTTAGACGACAGGCCCGCGTCGCTCGATGCCCACAATGCTTCAAGTGAGAAATGTGCCATTCGCACAGATAAAACAGTTGATGATGTCTTCGCATACTATATATATGTCCTGCCTCACAAGAGACAGCGCAGCACACCAGAGCCTGTCCCTCGCACAGCTCGAAGCCGCAGCAGAAGCATCTCTGCGGCGTAATGCAATGCTGCATGCTGCCTGAGGCGGAGCAGCTCTCCTGCGTACGCGATGTAGGCAGTGCGAGAGCTCTGCTGCCTGGCACGATTGCTCGAGGGCGTACTTATATGGCACGGACTGACACCAGCAGCGTGCTTCTACTCACCATCTTGCAAGTGGCATCTCACAATCATCATGCCTTCCATCAGCTCAACATCAACCCTCGCCTCATGGGATCCCATGGAGTTGTTTCAGCTCGTAAACCCTGATAAAATGTCCATCACTTGCGTGGGATACGCGCCATCCTGTCGACGGAGATGTCGCAACCCGATAGCTCACCATAACATTCAAGCAGCGAAAGCAGTAATGAGACAACTTGTCAGTCCTGGAGTCAAGGATACTGATCTCAAGGGAATGCTGTACGATCTTGCAGAGTACACCCTCTGCCGGAGATGCCACCAAGGCCAGGCAACGGAAGTGTCGGCCAAGTGGTTCGGCATGGTCCAGAGGCATCGCGATTATGAAGACGATAGGGGTAGCGACACGAGCAACGACGACGATAACGACAGCTATTATGGAGCCAGCAGTACCAGCGGCAGCAGCACCGACAGCAACGACGACGACGACAATGATAATTCTAGAGAACTCAGACGCAAATTCGACGAACTCGAGACCCTCCAGCGCGAGTTTGAGGAGCTGCTTCAGCGACAGCGGCAGTCTCTTCAAGATCGCACGTCTCGATCAAATCACAACAGGCAAGCACGACAACCGCAAGGCAACCGACGACAAAGCTGCGAATCCAGGCGCCCCACCACCATCTATGAGCGTAGAGACCATGAAGAAGCTCTCCGTAACGCCGAGAAAGTCCGTCAAGAAGAGGCTTACCGTATCGCACAACGCAATAGAGAGGCTGCCCGTGAGCAGCTCCGTCGCGACCGAGCAGAGCAAGCCAAACGCGAAGAAGCACAGCGACAAGCCCAAGCTCAACGCGAAGCAGAAGCAAAGGCAAAGTCAAAGGCCGAGGCAGAAGCAAAAGCCAAAGCAGAAGCTGAAGCGGAGCGCATCAGGAAAAAAGCAGAAGCTGAAAAGGTCCGTCTCAATCGCGAACGCCAGGCCAAAGAAGAGAAAGAACGGCAATCACGCGTCTCCTCCTGGGAGACCGCCTGGCTCCGCTACGAGGCAGCCTGGGCTGAAATCAGTCCCAATGGCGCGCACATCGAAACCGATATCCGCTCAAGCCAGATTTGGCCTACGAAGAGCGGCTCGTTTGCATCTTGCTGTGAGGATGATGTGAGAGCTTTCTTCCGCTGTCAGCCTGGAGATGTTAGTCGTCGAATCTTGCGCAGGCAGGCTCTGCGTTGGCATCCCGATCGTGCTGCGAGGCTTTTTGCGGGCGTTGCAGATGAGCTGGTGGTGAGAGAGCTGCTGAGGACGGTGACTATGATCTCGCAGGTTGTTATTGGGATTATGGCGGTTGCGGCGCAGTGAGATTGGGACCTCCGTTTGCTGCACTGTGGCAGTCTTTGAAGAGCAATGTCTCCATACATTGATGATACATGTTGGAGGTGATACCATTGGCGACGATCGAACGATCGCTCCCACATCAGGGAGGAATAACGCTCTGATGAAAGCGCGTTCCCCTGCACAAAATGGAAGACTCCACCGGACATACCATCAGCAACGATCGAAAGATCGATGCAAGAACCAAGGAGAAACAACGCCCCGACACAGATGCGTTCTCCTACACAAGATGGAGCATGCCAACGGCAATACCAACAGCAGCCCTCAAACATGGACGCAAATATGGCAGTGAGATGACCACTCGGTAACGTCGCGTTCCCCGTGCGATGAACCTGCGGTCTCAGCTATAGCATATTGCAAGCTGACGTTACAACCATCCATAATAGTGCAAGCAAAAGACTTCAATCACCACTGAGATAAGCAAGCAGCAACGCATGCGAATGCAAAGCGTTTGCGACGGTTGCAGAAAGCGATAACATCGCTAGCGCCCGCCCACCATCCTAGGCTGTATAGTAAACGAATGTATAATATATCGCCTGGGTCAAACTTGATTCCATCAAGCTCAGACTCCTCTAATTTGCAATACCTATACTTAGACTGACTTTTTCGCTGGCTCTGTGACTCGCTACATCTAGTTTGGACGTCCATCGCTACGCTTTCTGAAACACCGACCATTGAGATGTAGTAAACCATGAGTGTAGCTGATGCTGGCTAACTCGCACTTCCTGAACGCAGACACAATGATACTGCTGCAATTTTCTCATCAAAGCGTTGCTTTTCTCCAGAATCACCTGAGCACAAAGCTATTTGTCCGCAACGTCCGTTCCATGCAAACCACAACTCTGTGACTTTCTTTGATTTGTTCTTCTCCAATGTCTAGCGCTTTCAATCGGTTGGTTTCTCTGCATCCTCGAGGCTCCATTGCTGCATGTGTTGCATACTACAACTCGGCTGTATACACCCCGATCCTCGCTCACGATGATCCCCCGACTTCCTCGATTCTGTTGAGAAGTAGAAATCTCACAATTGATCGAAGTTGGTCACCTTCTTCCATGGCGCTTCTGCAGGCGGATGATGCTCTGTTTCCGGTCATTATTCAGCGCATTGACAAGGTGCATGTCAAGCCACCCTTGACAGCGGTTCTGCTGCTTCATGCTAGCTATGCTCTTGCAAAAAGCAGTGTCTGGCAAGGGCAACTGGACTGCGCTGCACTCACTGAGCGGCAGATGTTTGCAACGTGATTATCTCATCTTGGTTGGTGTGGAGTTTGAGAATCTGCGCATCGTGAATATGATGTGGCCCAGGTTCGCCATGAGTCAACGAATTGACGGCATCTCTCACAGTTCTCGTGCCCGGGCGCGGCGGGTCGATGGGTCGACACAGGTCGAACATCAAGCGGAGGTTATCGATGTGTGCTTGCAGGCCGTCAGGCGCCTTCCACGATTCTCCAAGCTCTTCAGACGTTTTCTCAACATGCCAACACATCCTCTCGAAACCATCGACGAAGTGGCGAATCAGCCCTCGCTTCAACATGCAGATCAGGATATTCATCGTGATCTCGAGACGGAGTGTGCGGAGCGCGTCGACCAGTGCAGGCTCAAAATTCGCCCGTCGCCGGGAACCTACTTATCGAGGGGAGCGCTGTGTTGACTTGCTTTTCGGCCATGTTGCAGAACGTGCAGAGATGTAACTCTGGGGAGGTCCGTTGTGGTCGCAGAGGCGGTAGTCCGAGAGTGGTCAAATTTTGGCTGGAAGCGTGTCGAGAGTGCGTGCATCGATAAACAATTGCGCCCACCTGTGTAGCTGTCGAAAGTATTGTGCAGACGGGGGCAACGACGCCAACATCGGCACATCCCGCGATGTGTCATGTGATGATGTGAAAGTGAATGGTTTGCAGGTTTGAGCTTAGGGCAAGCTGACAAAGTGAAAGACCAAGGCTGGTTTGGGAAAAGGCATTGGGTATTCAGCGACTACCTACCGCTCACAAGTATCGTTCATGGTTCCTCCAAGCTGTTACCATCCCCATTTTCAACTCATAATGCGAATTCGAGATCACCATGGTCAAGCGTTGATAGCCCATCAGCCGATCGTTTCATCACGCAGCTTGCGCCGCTGCTTCCCGATGGTCTTCTCCAACCGGTTGCGAGTCCACCTTCCTATGCTCCTTCTCAAACCTATTCGCCAAGACTCTCAGTTTGCTCATGAACGGATCTTTGTCCAAGTACGCGCCCCGCAACCATCTTTCCTTGCCTGCATCTGCAACCTCAAATGCCTTTCGCGCGTGCAGGACCCTTCGGTTGTCGAACAGCACACACTCGCCAGGCTTCATCATGCGCTCATGAATGTTCTCCTCCCTGTGAATGATATCGTTGAACTTTCGTGCCGCCGGGTACCAGGAACGCACGTGATCTTCTACCTGGGTGGTCAAATCCTCCCATGAGCCGTACAAGTGGGAATTCGCGGTTTGGAAAGGTGCCTGGAAGGGTGGTGACCATGAGACGGCTTCCAGGTGGTCTTCAAGTTCGAACATTTCCCGCAGGCGCCGGTCGTTAGTCTTCTCAGTCGCAAATGATCGGAAGAACTTGTAGCTGGGGAACATGCTATTACCGAATCTCAGTGGTGCAAGCTCAATTAGTGGACGCGATTGTTGATAGTAGTGAGAGTCGATGTGATCGTAGTGAAACGTTATCAGGCGCGACTCCAGCTCGCAGAACGCATTTTTGTCTGTATAGAACAGCTCTGAGACCGCTTTGAAGCTATCTGTAAAGAGGCTTGCACCACCAACAGCGGACGAACGAATACAGTGCAGGAATTGCAGATGCGGTGGCTGCTCCATGTACATGAGATCCATGTGGAAGCCCAGATCTTGGCTGGTGTATGCGACGTTCTTCGCTTTGGGGACGGAGCGGACGTCCCAAGTTTCACCATAGAAGGTGTTCTTGAGAGGTCCAATACGCTGCACAATGCGTGACACAGATTCTGCTGACTCTGGTACGTCTTTGAGGAAGAGCAGACCGTGGGAGTGGAGTTGCTGAAGGGCTTTGTAAAGGATGGTGTCGTCTTCCATGTACGCTTCGTAGGTGAGGTCTGGGACTTCTTCACGGAATTGCAAGTCTGTCCAGAGTCTACGAGCCGGAAGTGAAGGCAGCGTCTTAGAAGAGCCACGGGCAGCCATTGCTTTGAAGATCTCGTTTGGGAAAACACTCTTGTGTGATTCGTCAAATCCCGGGAGGTCGTTGCTCCATTCGATCTCGACGCCATTGGGTAGCTCTGTGACATTCCTCAAGGTAATGTTTGGCGGGATTTCGACAGTCGAGAACAGCTTCTGGCGAGTGGACTGATCGACACATCGAGGACATGTGCACATGTCCCGGAGAGTCATTACCGGCGGAGCATAATCTGTCTCCCCGAGTTGCAGGGTCCCACTTCGAAGGGGTCGTCTTTCTGGTGGCAAGTGGAAGGGATTGTCGCGATCAATTTCAACCACACCTGCGAACTTCTCCCTCTGGAGGGCTGATCTACCGTTGCTCCTTCTGTCGTGGAGAATGATTCGTGGCGCCGGTGTGCTGAGAGGGCGAAAATGGTTGGCACCGAGCTTAGCCTGACGCGTTGGGCGTATGAAGCGACTGACACCCCTGCGTGATGTAAACATTGTCATTTGCTAGCCGCACGTGTACACGTACAGACTGGAGGTTTGCTAGGCAGAGAGTCATTCCAATGTTTATATCACGGCGTAGAGCGGAGTGGAGCCTCCATCGGCGTTCGAAAGCCAGGCCTCGGCTCAGCTCATCGGATGAAGGTGCGAACCCTGACCCTAATCTCAAATTAGCATCAAACTCAAATGTTCCTGTTGCGGCTCTGCAAACAAATGTAAGGTTGAATTCAGCTCAGCCAAACTCTCTCATTCACACACACAACCACGTCCACCCTCCGTGACTTTCGGATACTCCAGGCTGGTGACTGATGGATGTCTCCTGCCGCAGAGCCTCTCCGCGATGAGGTATGTTGTCAAGAAAGGTTTGCGATCGAGTACTTCACTAACATTGTCCAGGGAACTCGCTCGCAAGTCGTTGTTGCCGGCGCAATAGCAGGCCTGGTCTCACGCTTCTGCATTGCGCCTCTCGATGTCCTCAAAATCCGGCTTCAGCTTCAGTACCACTCTCTCGCCGACCCTCTAGCCACAAACACCCCTTTCCGCAAACCGCTTGGTGTCTTACAAGTTGCGCGCGACATTCTTTACCATGAAGGTATTACCGGGTTCTGGAAGGGAAACATCCCAGCTGAAGGCCTATATCTCAGCTACGGCGCTGCGCAATTCCTTGCCTACAGGAGTGCAACGCAGGCTATAGACGCCTTGAACACCGATAGGAACGGCGAAAAGAGATGGGCTATACCCGGCGCAGCGAAGTCTTTCGTTGCGGGTGCTGTGGCTGGCACGGCGGCCACCACTGTGACATATCCACTGGATCTTCTACGCACTCGCTTTGCCGCTCAAGGAACCGAGAAGGTCTATGAAGGTCTCATTTCTAGTATCCGCGACATCAAGCGCAACGAGGGTTTTGGAGGTTATTTCCGCGGCCTCGGCGCAGGCATCGGCCAGATCGTACCTTACATGGGCCTCTTCTTCGCATTCTACGAAGGTTTGAAGCCTGCCCTCGCAGGAGTCTCGCTTCCATTTGGCTCAGGAGATGCCGTGGCCGGCGTCACAGCCAGTGTGCTGTCGAAAAGCATGGTCTTCCCATTGGATACTGTAAGGAAGAGACTGCAAGTCCAGGGTCCTTCGAGGCACAAATACGTCGGAGGACACAAGACGCCTGTTTATGATCGTGGCGTGGTAGGAATATTGAAGATGATTGTGGGGAAAGAAGGAACGATGGGTCTTTACAGAGGGCTGAGCGTGAGTCTGGTCAAGGCGGCTCCGGCGAGTGCGATCACAATGTGGACCTACGAGCGCGCATTGGATGTGATAAAGAAGATACAGGACGAGGACGAGTAAAATCAGTCCATCCAGTCTGCAACTAAAAATTGTATTCTCATGCTTACTACGAGTATTCGACAATCTGCGGAGATCAAGTATGGTGAATGTGATCGACGAAGATCAATGCGTTCACAATGTCCATTGCCTCCCGTCAGCCAATGGGCCCTGGATCCTGTGGCAGGAGTGCGCTACTAAGCATTGTTGATCGAGAATGAACAATGAAGCGAGATAAGCGACGTGCTTATGTACATGTGTATTCTCGTCTCACATCATGTGGATACGATAATGAACATGAACAACACGAAGCGATTTTCTAGGGTTAGGGTCGTCACCCTAAGCTCTGCTTATACAAGTATCTGGTCGGCATCGACGACGATCTCACATACAGTTTAGCAGACTACTGTGAGGGTCTACAGTCGTCTAAACGAACACTTGGCCATTGAGAGACTCGAATCCCATCATTCATTTGCACACGACCATTAGGATATGACCAAAATCACGAAAGCACATCTCAAAGAACGAATTGTAAGCAACTTGATCTTCACACGTCAGCGGACGACCTCTACCTCATAAAACCACGGCTCATCAAACCATCGATCCTATTCACCGTCACACAACAGTACTCTTACCTAGTTGATGACTGATTTTTCAATGCCGAAGCTCTAGCCGTTGACCACGATGTTGCTCTGTAAGCTAGTAGCATTGTACAGTGAGCATGATTACGGCCGCACGAGCATGTATGATGGCCGGTGTGGACATCTCAGGACGGTGGGAGATGCTATAAAGCAGGACTGTTCTCGAGAGCATGCCGATGAGCAGCCATTGAGACCCCACCAAGATGTTTCCCAAAATGCTTTCTTTCATCCCCACTCTATTCCTCTTCCACAGAGCGATAACCCTCGTCCAAGCCTCCAGTCCCCTCCCCAATATTCGAGCTACCTACGGCAGCTCACCAGCACCCTTCACCATCGACGTCGAACCTCGCTTCATCGACGATGTCCGCCAACGCGTCACCAATGCTCGCTCGCCGATTCCTCCAGGAGGATACGAGCCAGCCTACTCCGAAGGCCCAACCCTCTCCAACTTCACTACGCTCCGTGACTACTGGCTCGACAACTATGACTGGTTCGCCGAGCAAGCTTCCATCAACGCCAGATTGAAGCAATTCACCACGACCGTTCAGTCCCCGGATTCGAACTACACCCACGAGGTCCCGCTTCATTTCGTGCACCATCGATCCGAAAGAGCCGATGCGATTCCGCTGCTGTTTGTGCATGGCTGGCCGGGTTCGTTCCTCGAGGTCACGAAGATCATCGATCTTCTCACGGACCCGCCGAATTCTTCAGTGCCAGCTTTTCATGTCGTCGCGCCTTCGATTCCAGGATTCGGCTTCTCGCCCGCTCCTTCTCACAATGACTACGGCACCACTGAAGCAGGCCACAGCTTCAATGCGCTTATGCAGCAGCTCAACTACACCAGATATGTGTACCAAGGCGGCGACATCGGTGGCTGGATCATGCGTCATCAAGCGGCCTCGTATCCGGACCAGCTTGTCTCTGCGTTGTCGAACTTCTGGATCCAAAAGCCCAACGACACCGACTTGGCTCGCTACGCCGCAAACGAGACCAGCGAGGATGAAACCACGTATATTCGTACAGTCGAGAACTACATCGTTAACCTAAGCGGCTACCGCGTCGAACAGCAGACACAGCCGCTGACACTGGCGTACCTCGCAAGCGACTCGCCGTTGGTATTCGCATTGTGGATTTATGCGTTGATGCGACTCGATGTCGAGCCCGGCAGCCCGAACTGGATGCCCGGCGAGATCATCACATGGTCGCTGATGTATACGATCCAGGGCCCTCTCGGCGGATTTCGCATGTACAGAGGAATGTTCATGGACAACGATTTCCAAGGTACTGGCTTTGGCACGCCGCCCTTCGTCACCCAGCCTGTAGGTGTTACTCAGCGGCCTTACGACTTTGGTGCTGGATTGCCGCTCGAATGGATGCAGAGGGATGGAAATGTCAAGGCAGTATATAAGCACGACCATGGAGGACACTTCGCTGCATATAGGAGCCCGGACTCGTTGGTGGATGATATTTACCGGTGGTTCGGCGATCGGGAGCTTTCGGGAACGAGTGTTTTCTATTGATGGTTCTGACTGTCAATCGAATTAGTGGCACCAATTCAACAGGCGTCGGTATGGTTAGTATCTGACAAATCGGTTCGTATGCTCAGATCATTTTCTATCGTATCCAGTATTGGACCCTGTTTGAACATGCTCGTGAGCGCGAAGTGAGCAGGCACTTGCAATGCTGCGATGATTCGACCGTCGAAGCATGTTCAAGTTAGCGTATAGCTCCGTAGAGTCTGCAGGGTCCCCACCCATCCACGCTGCATGCACCTTAAGAACAGTGTTGGCCGTCTATCGTGCTACGAAATAATGTCCCAGGTGATTCTTCTGCATGCAAAGCAGATCTGGAACCTAGTCGATCACCAAAAAAAGCAATTCCCAAGACCATTCAGCCAATAGGGACTCCCGGCTCGGGCATGCGAACAGATCAGCGAAGCATCTCGCCTACCCGCCTCTGACAGAGAACGAGTGGACCTGGTAATAGGCGTTGCGTGGCGCACGGAAGGCAGTTGGAACGAGCCGCTGCATGCGAACATGCGACTGAAATAATGTTCTCGAAGCAGGGTCGCCCGGTTATGGTTTGCCACTGATGCTTGATTGGCATTGCTGTGCAGATCTGTAACTGCCAACGTGAGTTTTTCCTTGTCTGTTTTTTTTTTTGCCTCGAATTGCTGATGGAACCACCTTGACAGACCGAACAGCTGTGCGTGGCCATTCTACATGACCATGGCCGAGAACACAAGTGGTCCTGTCGTAAAGTGACATGCTTGCCAACAGGCAAACGGAGAATGTGCCGTGAAATACCGACATGAGATCGGACCTGAACGGAGATGAAGGGGTCGCGTGCCTGAGCGCTCGTCTCCCCAGGGTTCAGCCAGAAAACACGTGGGCCCTCATAGCTGTACCACATGGGGTCGGAGGCTCCACACAGTGCCTTTCATCAGAGCAAAGGGCGTGTGGGGCTGACAGCGTATACTCTAGCATACAGCACGATGCCAAAGGTCGCGTGCCTGTTGAGATACCTTTTACGGAGGCGTGGGAGGCCAAGCGGATCTGACTCTTGAAGATGCCTTGGACGTTGTCAAGCTATTAGCCGGTATTGGCATTGGTGGCAAGCGACGATGCCCAGAAGCTGGGCTTGCTTGTGTCCATCGAAGCATCCGAACCTGCAACGCAATTGGGTTCTGCTCGCGTGACCATTTCGATAGATTCTCACCGACCTGCAGCGGGAGCGTTGCACTGGTCCAGCAAAGTGTATACCAGGGTCAACGACACGCCTGGGACGACAGCGACTGGTGGATGTAAGGTGGCACTCGCTTTCGGCGGGCTTCCTGAAATGATCGGATGAGGTGCGATGAACGCCACAGGGAGAGTGTCGAGAGCGTCTGCTGCGGTCGAGGGACGTTGACGGGTGGAAGTTCCGTCCCCACGTGTTTGAGTGATTGGTCGACCTCTAGCGCCAAGCTAGCCAAGAGAGCCAAGAGGGCTTGCGAGAAGTCAAGTCTCCAAAGACGCTTGATTCCATGCGAAGAAGTGCCACGAGGGCTCAAGCTAACGCTTCCTATACCATCGCTGAGTCGCAAAAGTCAAAGCGAGACCGTGGCGATTCGATAGTCGTTTGCCGCAGAGACCATCATGGCCATCCTTCGAGCATGTAGCACCGACGGCGAATCACAGCTCTCCATTCATCAGCGTGGCTACCATTCCTTAACCCTCCACTTCAAACGCGTCTGTTTCTCTCGGTGCTGTCCGCAGAGCCAAGCAGGCGCCACTAGATCTTCTCAACTGTAGAAATAATCTATATAGCCCGGTTGTCCTCCAAGATGGTTCAGCTCATCACACAGATCACTCTCCTCACCATCGACCTCCATTGACCACAGGGCGTCGTCAAGATGGTGCTCTCCGAATACACCTACATCTTCGCCATTGGCACCTTCTTTGCCATGTTGGATGCCTACAACAATGGTGCCAACGATGTCGCCAACGCCTGGGCCACTAGTGTCTCCTCCAGGAGTATCTCCTACAGACAGGCCATGGTGTTCGGCACATGCTTCGAACTTCTTGGAGCCATAACCGTCGGAGCCCGCACTGCCGACACGATCAAGAATGGCATCATTCCCAACAGTGCCTTCGAAGGCAATGCCGGTGTTCAAATGTTGGCTTTCACCTGTGCTCTCGCTGCCGCCTCCTCCTGGGTCATGTGGTGCACTCGCCACTCTGCTCACGTCTCGTCCACCTACTCGCTTATCTCGGCCGTTGCTGGTGTAGGTGTTGCTCTCGCTGGTGCTGACAAGGTCCAGTGGGGATGGAACAACGGCAAGGGCCTTGGTGCCATCTTTGCTGGTCTCGGAATGGCCCCTGCCATTTCTGCCGGTTTTGGTGCAACTATCTTCATGCTGATCAAGTTGGTTGTTCACCTCCGCAAGAACCCCGTCCCCTGGGCCGTCTGGACTTCGCCATTCTTCTTCCTGATCGCCGGAACCATCTGCACTCTGTCCATCGTCTACAAGGGCTCTCCCAACCTTGGCCTTGGCAAGAAGCCCGCTTGGTACATCGCCGCTGTCACTATGGGTACTGGTGGAGGTGTCGCTATCTTGGCAGCGATCTTCTTTGTACCTTTCGTGCACGCAAGGATCATCAAGCGCGATGCTGGTGTCAAGTGGTACATGTTCATCCAAGGCCCTCTTCTCTTCCGTCGCCCCTGGCCTCAGGACGGTGAGCGCGCTGTCGTTCCCAACTACGCAGTGGTTCAGCACGACGATGACGAGACCATCACCGACTTCACCTCTTCTGAAACCGATGTCCCCATCAGCAAACAGGTTGTTGAGAACGAAAAAGCCTTCGACCAGGTTGCCCGTGAAATCAGCGGCAAGCAGCTGACCCCTAAGGAGTTGAACGAACTGAGCGAGCGCCGACTGAATGAGAAACTCATGAAGGGCAAGGGACCTCTCGCATGGGCTCTTCGCACTTTGGATCAAAACCCCATGGGCGCCGGTCAGATCTATGAATTCCACAACATGAAGATCGCCGCCAAGCGCATCCCCGCCTACGTTGTCTGTGGTGCTCTGTACGGTCTGCACTACGACATCCACGCTGCGCAATCCGGCACTGCTGGAACCCCCGAGGGATCAAGAATGAAATCTGTGTATGCGAGTGTAAGCAAGTATTCTGACGAAGTGGAACATTCGTACTCTTTCGTTCAGGTTCTCACTGCCTGCACCGCCTCCTTCGCACACGGAGCCAATGATATCGTAAGCCAGCCAACTTTCAACCCTGTAAAGAACAGACACTAACATTCTTACAGGGTAACTCCGTTGGTCCTTGGGCCGTCATCTACAGCGCCTGGTCGACTGGCAATGCCGCAGCAGCCAAGGCCCCAGTGCCCGTCTGGCAGCTCGCTGTCCTCGCTCTCGTCATCTCACTGGGCCTTGTTACCTACGGCTACAACATCATGAAGGGTAAGCGCTCATGCGTTACACGCACAAGAAGAAAATGCACTAACAAACCCCTCACAGTCATGGGCAACAAAATCACCTACCACTCACCTTCCCGCGGCTGCAGCATGGAAATGGGCGCCGCGATCACCGTCCTGGTCTTCTCGCAATTCTCCCTCCCCGTCTCGACCTCTATGTGCATCACCGGTGCCACCGTCGGCGTCGGTCTCTGCAACGGCACCTACAAGGCTGTCAACTGGCAGCGTATTGGCCTGCTCGTCACTGCCTGGATCATGACGATTCCTATCGCAGGTACTCTTGGCGGTGTGCTCATGGGTCTCTTCATCAACGCACCTCACTTCAGCTAGATGGCTCAAGTGTGACTTCAGGTTGTTGTCGAAAAAGTTTCTGGGAAGCAGGCGCTGCATATATGATGAGTGGTCTCATGATGGTGTTTTGGTTTTTCGTTTTCGAGATGTCTAGATAATTATATACCCCCGGCAGCTCGCTAAAAATTGCATGATATCTTCTTTTTTAATTTGATCCCAATCGTTTCATCATCGTGTTGTAGAGAGAAAAGTGAGCACCCGAAAGTCTGAAGCCGCGAAGCCACAAATCCACGTGCTTCACGAATACCCCAATCCAGCTGGCGCAGTCAAACCTCACTCGTATGATCTCCGATGTTTAGAACTATTTGGCCAATGATATCGTCTAGTGACAGTTGTCTCCATTGGGCACTTTCAACGATATAGTTGGTCGAGCATATATAACGATGACCAACTCCATGAGGCCTGATGTTGTCTTACCGCTGATCGATTTACGTGCGAGTGAAGGCTGATGAAAATCACCCGCCGCTCCACCGTAATCACATGCCAACGATCCGCAGCTGTCACGTACAACAAGCTGTCACATGTTGGAATAATGGCTCATCGAGTCAAGCTGAATGGCTCAATAAAACAACATCGTAACCATAATGCTAACCCATCGGGCGTGGCGACAACCTGTTCGCACTGCGCATTTTTGACGCAAAGTCACTTACCGCGTTGTCAGTGAAGTCCACGGCATTGGCAGACGTCTTGCAATTGGTGACAAGTAAGTGTCGTGCTGCAAGTGAAACATCACAGCCTTTTCGACGAGATTTTCCATATCAAGCGAAGCACTTTCATAAAACGACTCACCACTTTGCACACGCATGACTAAAACACCTAACGCGACACCAACGAAACCATGTACCACCAAAGGAGCCAACTCGGCTCCAGCCCACTCAAGATCACAACTCCAGTCCAAGATCCCTTCTCTCGCTTCGACAATCGCCACGATGACATTCACTCGCCCCTCTCCAGCACCTGCGTCCGCAGCACCAGCAGCCAAGACCCCGTCCTCAGCCGCAGCGAGCTTATCAACATCATGTCGACAATTTCCACCTTTGCCCTCCACTACGCCGCTATCTACCACGCGATCGGCTGCAGCTACCACGTTTTGCCATTCTCCGCTCGCCACAGCGAATGGGTCGTCAGCGACATGCGCCACATCGTCGACCTGGCCTTGAACGTTTCGAACTACAAGCAGCTGCCGGATCTGGTGTACATCTTCAGCGAGATCAGCCTTCGCCTCTACGAGTCGCAGTACTTGCTCGGCGACTACCGAGGAGATTGGCAGGCTTCTGAGAAACTGCTGAGGCGCTGCGATGCTTTGATGCAAGAGGCAGAGGTGCGCTTGAAGTTCCTGCAAGATGGGGTGTGGAACATGTGGTTTGTCGTGGGTAGGGATGAGACAGTCTGCTTCGACGAGGGCGAGGAATGTGAAAGGGCGAGGGCGGCTTTCAGGGATAGGTGGTTGAGTGTGCTGCCACAGATATGCTTTGCGGGACAGAAGAGGGAGAAGGAGTTGCAGGACGAGGAGAGGGAGATTCAGAGCAGGAGTGGTCGGAGGTGGGTTTCTTGGAGCTGCTGATGGAAGCATGACCTTGGAGACACGATTGTGCCAGATCAAGGTGGCTTGCTAGTATTGTCTTACTTGATATGACAGATCCTGAACGAGGTCACTGCAGGGAACGAGAGAGAAGAGTCCTTGAACATTACCTGACGAGAATAATTGACTAGCAATTGGAATTGGACAATGATTCAATGTGATCAGAATGTCGCCAGTCAATGCAATGTGGACAATGACCAGCTCGATGGAAAGCACCATTCAGTAAGAAATATGTATAAGAGACAAGAATTGATGTTATTCTTGTACCGAAGTGTTGCTCAGCAACTGATCACAGCAGATGCAATGCTCAAGAAAGGAGTCGGGCTTGGGTGCTTGGACGAGATGGAGTCGGACGTTGAAAGCCAATCAAAGTGTCGGGGCAGCGGCAATGCCCGCCGGACGAATCGAATGCGGGCCCGGTAATTCATCGAGTCGTGTCTTCAGCACACAAGTGTGAGTGACTGTCGCTCCCACTCCCCTGCTACATCGCTAACATTGCAGGGAAGCACCAGGCATGTATGTATTTCTCTCATCGTCGCTAGATGGCTAGACTGGAGCTTCAGACACCAGCCCATCTCCGAACCAGCTGACTAACGCAATCGGCAGTGCATTTTGTTTGACCGAGCCACTTGAGGCATCTTGGATATAAGTGGTACCTTTTAGGGGCCACGACTTGGATAGAGTGGAGGAGAACTACTCAGGAGGGGGAGCAGAGATGGCGACAGCTACGGGTACGTTCATGCTTGGAGGAGAACTGAAGAGGCGGTATGGCGATCAGGTCTTGGTCTCGATGGCGGACACTATTACAAACAGGCACTTCCGGCACTAGCACTTTCACTGACAACTGTCACCCGTCCAACAGAAGGCTATGCCTACTCTCGCTCTTCATCCTTTTCCGCTGCCCGGTCGCCAGACACGGCATCACCCATATACCCCGAGCGGGCGATACGGCCTCTTCCAAATCGCCGCCTGAAATCGAAGCTCTCTCCCGAGCAGCAGAGCTCAATAATATACCCGCCGGATCCGCCACCGATGAGTCCCACGCTCAACTTTCACGCCCAGGAGAACGGAGGAAGAGGAATGACAAATGGGGACTTGGAGCACGACCACGATCATGACCACGATCACGACCATCACCACCACCATCACGATGCGATAACGGTTCACGACCATTGTACTTGTAACCACGACGAGGGAGACAGCGGCGATGACGAGGTTGAGTTTGATCATCCGGACCACCGCTATGCCACAATGGGACCTATGGCAGTTAATGGCAAGGCACCGCTCGACTCAGTCCAGCGACGTTTGATGGAGGCTTCAAGGGGTGGCAAACAGGTGGGAGCGCCGGGGTCGGTGACGTCGAGTGCAGACGGATACGAAAGCTTTGAGAACACGAGCAACAAGAAGAAGAGGAAGATACCGCTTTCGAGCGCATCGTCGATGCATCAAAGCAGCTTGAGTGCTGAAATGGCGAGCATGGGAATTAGTAATATGGATGGCGCAGCAGACGAATACAACCATGCGCAACGACCACACCACGCTGGCCCAGGCTCGTCTCCTTCGGGCACTGGCATTAGTGGCGCTGGACGAGGCAGGTATGGGCGTCAAAATGGCAGGGACAGCAGGAGACCGCTTGGAAACAACATAATGAACGCGAACGGATACGGCCCGAGAGCGCCTGCTCGCTCTGTCAGTGGTGGTGAGGTCAGGAACATCGGTAAGTCAGGTTTTGCATTTCTCAATCATAGGGATCATCATATGCTCGAAAAGAAGCTTTCGCTGACACTAGCTTGTTTCATCTTTAGACATCGCTCCAGAACACACAGGCGGCATCATTTCACAGGCCATCAAAACTGCAGCGGAACAAGGACCTCTTACCCCTCAAAAGGGCAAGGAGAACGTCAGTCTTCTGCAACAATCAGCTTCGCACTCCGTCACTCCCAAGACTCAGTTCACCTTCACTTGCGAATCCGACAGTGCGAGCAAGATGGTCGACCAGCAACAGGCCATGGCAGATGCGGCGTACAGGGCTGGATATGGCACACCAACCCGAGGGAGCCACCAAGGAGTCAATGGACAACCTATGGGCCCTGGGAGTCGCATGAACGCTCAAGGCACGCAAACCACTCCTTCACGTAACGGGCAAGCACCTAGAGTGCCACCACAGCAGAACCTCATGCCCCCAACCCAGCAAGCTGCTGGACAGCAGCCACCAGCTCCGGCACCAAAGCCCAAACAGCGCCGTCGCGCGAGCAAGGAGTATGCTTTGGCAGCACGCCAGCGCAAGTTGCAACAAGAGTACACGAACTACCACCACCGTCCAACTGGCGACAACCTCTGGATCTGCGAGTTCTGCGAATACGAGGACATCTTTGGCGTACCACCTTACGCTCTCATCCGCTCATACGAGATCAAAGACCGCGCGGAACGCAAGAAGGCCGCTGAAAAGCGCAGGCTATTGGAGAAGGCTAAGATGAAGAATCGCAAGGGCAAGAAGGGTGCGAAGGGTGGCAAGAACAACAACGCTGCCGCCGCACCGCCTGCACCAAACGACGGCAACGGCGCCTACGATCCCAATCAGCCACCTCCCGAAGGCGACGAGTATTACGATGACGACGATTACGGCGATGACTACGAGCCCGTAGGCCCGGACGATCAATATCCTGCCGACTACTATCCGCCACCACCTGTCCCAGCCAGCTCGCAAGCCGTTCGGCCCCCAGAGACTGGTGGGACTGAGGTAGGGTAGTACTTCGCTTTGTGCCTACCTGCACTCGTCGCGCTGTCTACGGCTACGCAAAATTCGCGGTGATTCTCCTTTGCATGTCAACTTGAGCGATTCTTGAACTTTTTGTCCTGGTGTTGGTGGAGCATGGAGCCTGCGGTCTGCATTTCTGTTTCTGGGAGTATCTTGCATTTCTTGATTTCAACATTGTTTATTTGCAAACATTGTGCATACGACTCCGCATTTTACTGGCGCGCTATTACCCCCTCTTGGTTGGTTGGATGGTTGTGTGCCTCTGTCGCTCTTTTTGCTGGCATGCACCTTTTTGGTTCCCCACTCTTTTATTTAATGGTGTAACGAAAATCATACTTGGTGGTTGGCAGAGTAACGAGGTTGGGCATTGGAGAGAAGAGAGGGTTGTTGGATAGGGAGTGAAATGAGGAGAGTGGTTGAGGTTAGATAGACGTGTTGTATTAAGGCATTCTGCCCCAAGGCCCCCTCCTAGGCTGTCGCGCTGGTTCTGGATCTGTGACTTCGCTTTTGCATTCGCCCGTTAAAACGCTCATGCTGGCACCTCGCCAGAGCACCTTTATCATTGATCGCTACTCCGATGAAGGCGCTCATCCCTTGAATCCGCAGTGAAGCGCAAATTTGGATCGTGATGGATATGATAGTGGTGGATGAGGTGAATATTTCCTGAATGGAGTCACTTCACTGAAGCGCAGCGGTCACATGCCACACACGGAACTTGCCGATGACTCTCTGCCGGCGCCTCACCAACCAAACTCGCGCCACTGTTTCCTTTTCCCACGAAACACTGCTCTTGAAAACTACGAGCGCCTTCCACACACCACTACATACACCGCTTGCCACTGCAAGTTTCGACCCAGTCGATATCCGCAATCCAACAAAGTTGTCGAAAACGTTGCATGCAAGATTTCTTGCAGTCCCAGAGACCTTCCGCTCGTCCGCGACACCTTCAAATTACTCTGCACCATTCACAGCACAAGGAACCTTCCCTCAGACGTCATCATCCAGAAGCCTTTTTTCCTTTGAACCCTCGATACCGATGTTCAAAATGGACTCCACGAGCATGACCGCAGCTCCAGATACGGACAGCAACCTCTCTCGACCACGCGATGCCGCGCTTGTTGATGGCATGCGTGAGCTCAGCAAAGACGAGCAGCACGCCACCATACCCTCCCATGCGCACAACTCAGCAATTCAGATCCCTCGGGCAAACTTCCCACTGCCTCGCGAGCTGCGTGATCATATCTACAGTTACTTGCTTGACGCCAAGCATACCAGGACCAAGCGCGCTAACATTGGAGACCGAGCGTACAAGTTTCACACAAACATCCTTGGAGTCAACCGCCAGATACACGACGAGGCAGAAGAGTATCTCTACAAGCAGGACGTCTTCGTCGTCATCAGTCACCAGTTCTCAGATGTTAACATCAGGGCATTACCATCCTGTGCTTTCCGGGTTGCACAGCTTCAGGAACCCGGATTTGTACACCGTTCGCTCGAGTTGTACATTTCAGAAGTCCCGCACGTCGACTCTCAGCAGTCCGAGATTGCAAGGTCTCATTGGCTTGTTCTGTCACAAGATCTCGACTTCTATCGTCAAATTGCGATGATACCCCTGGTATGCTCACTCGAACAGGCGCCTAAACTTGTTCTCGAAAAATCCGATCTGGTTTCCGATAAATTTCTGGACGAGGAAGGTAGACAGCTCAATACTCATTATATGAGGATCGAATTCTGCAGTCATAGGTATTCCAATGCGACCTGTGGATTGCAACGTTCTCTGCTCGCGTCTCTTCGCCAACTGGGCTGTCCCGGACTACTTGTGTCAATCTGTGGAGATGCATTACACTCCTCGTCCGTTCGCGATCAAGAGAACTCCATTGGCTCGAGTCTCATCTGCGATTCAGCCGTTGTTTGGCATACGATCGGGGCTCTGGACGGCTTCAGAGCTGCGGCAGATACTTCAGCCCATGCGGGCGAGCTTTCAATTGCTGCTTATATGTATGAGAGTGTCACGAAAGCGATGATCAATTATCGCAAGATCTCAGCATCCCAAATGCCTGCCGTTCGGCCTCTCCTCCTGAAACTTCTGGCTAGTACGGAACTCGCGAAGGCATACCTCTATTTGAGGGCACAAGACGCAGTCATGTTTGTTCGGACAATGTCCAGTCTTCTCGAGATGTTGGGATTTTTCGAAGGTGGCGCCCATCAGGAGGATATCCTACTGTCGTCGGGGATGTTTCACCTTACTCTGCTCGCGGTGGTAGTATCACCATCAGCAAGCTTGCGTCCGCCATTTCCTACCATCAGCATCGCAAGATGCGTCGCCTGCTTGTCCGCTACACACACTGAGCTCGGGTCTTACGACACCGCGATTTTGAAGCAATGTGCAGACCAAAGCAAGAACTTCGCGCCAGAGGACCTCCCTGCCGCCTCTTGCAGTTTCTTTGCAATGGAATGGGACGTGCGCTGCCCCAGTGAGCGTGTGAAAAACCCCGATCATATAATTGGCTTTCTCGATGTTCTCCAGCTACGTCGGATTAACACGCAAAAGAGGGAGCAGATTAACAGGTTGCAGGCGGAACGAGGTTGGCCCATCACTCGATTCGAAGATTACGACGAAGCGGACAGCTCGAATGAAGTAGCTTGAACACGCAACAACTGGTTTTGAGGTGATGGTGTTCACGTGTGCCTATCAGCGAGAAGGATGTTCCATGGGAGTGGACAGGACTGCATATGATATGAACACGGTGGGGTAAATGAGAGGATGCCATGGGAGAGTCAGCTTGGTAGGAGCGACAATAAGAGCATTGCCAGGAGCTTTGCTCGGGCGAGGGCCCCATACGAACGATACGACCAGCAGAACCTTGCAGTCCTAAGCGCAGCAGAGAACCGGAACGACCTAGCCTCGAGTCATCTCTTATGGGAGCGCTGCAGTGCCTACAAGCTTGGGCTAATAGTATCCGCGCTCTACCAAAGTAACAACTTTCCCCAGAAGCCACATCGCGTGGTTGCATGAGACTATGCGATGGCCCGTTGAGAAAGGTTGCAGCAGTGATAGCACGTCGAGCTCGTTGAACGGGTGGGGTGGGCAAAGTGAACGAGGGAGGTGGTGCAGAGTAAGTAAACAAAAAAAAAAACGTTTCTTGCGAAAAAGTAAAAGTCCGGTCATGGAATATTTAACGAATGTACTGGAACAGTGACTGGCGCTTTGAAGATGGGGTGTTGTTTACGCGAGTCGAAGTCGCGCGTATGGGCGTCCGTTCGCCACAACAAACAGCGAAACTTCTGCCTCTCACTCTTCGCCGCGCGACTGAAACCTCGATCAGCGACTTTGATTGTACAACCACATCCACCTACCATTAGCACTTTTCCAGCACAACACCGACAACGCGCTGTCCGCGCAAGGATGGCACTTCCGAACCTGCCGATCCCACGTGAGCTGCGAGACCAGATTTATGGGTACCTCCTCGACAGCACATACACAAGAGTCGCAAGATACCCAGACGGCTTCGACGACACCAAAGATTCCTTCACCCCCTCGAGCTACAAGTTCCACCCGCAGATTCTCGCCGTCAACCGCACAATTCACGATGAAGCTGAGGAGTACCTTTACAAGAACAACCTTTTCATTGTCGCGAGCTTTGACTGGCCAAGCTTCATTCAAGCACAACAGCGTGGAGCAGTCAGCGACATGGTGTGGTCACGCCTTGTCAATACTAGGCATATGGCCAAGATGCGGCACCACACAGTCCGTATACATCTTGCCACGAACCTAGCCAAATTCACGACAACCAGCGTCACTGGTGCTGGTAGCAAAGCCCAACTGCAGTCGTATTTGTTTTTGGAGAAAGACCTTGGCGCCATCTGTACGTCTCTTTAGTTTCATCTCGGAGCATCCTCGTCCGGCTTTGCCATGGCGATTGGAGACCACGGCCATGATCCGCTGGAAATCTTGCATGTTACAGGTGTGTCAGGTGCGGATGCGAAAGCACTAAAGCCACCACACCTCAAGATTGAGTTCCGCGACACTCAGTTCCACAAGACGTGCGGTAAATGGCAGCGAGAGCTACTAGATACGCTCAGCGAGGTCTCTGCTCCTGGCATGAAGGTGAGCGTCAGCGGGAACCTCCGCATCGGAGACCAAGAATACACTCAGAAGCTCAAGGCGAAGATGGGCCCGGTGTTGTACAGCCGATGTGCAACTTCGTGGACCAGGTTCCAGACATTGTGCAAAGCAAAACTCTTAGCGGACGAGGCCGTAAACTCTAGCGAGCTGCATCTAGCAGCGCACATGTATGCCAGGATCGTCAAATTTGCTGGGCTGCCGTCGAATGATACAAATGCGTCAAGAGCGGCGAATGAGTCCATCTTTGGACTGCTTTTCGATGTCCTTTGCACTCTGTGCTACTTGCAAATCAAGCTACACGATCTCAAGAGCCTTGTAGACACCGCCAATTACCTCCTGCTCTGGATGAATACCAAGGCCGCGGCAAAGTCCCCAGATTCACCATCTGGAATATCGTACCCCGAGGGCGCCGAAGCTCACTGTCGTTACCTGGGCATCGTTTCCAACATGCTCCTCCGCGGTCACTCCACTCGAGCAGCTGGGATCACAATGAGCGTTTCTAGAATGTCGCAGATCTACTCAGAGCCGGCATTTCGGGGGAATCCTTATGCTATGCACGATCTCGCGGTACTCGGCAAAGTCTCCAATCCAGAAGATCCGGCGTTTCTTCACCTCCCTGTGCACCAGTGTGGTGCATACAAGCTGCCAGTGTCGCCCCTCAAGCTTTACCTAAACGAAAACGTTCCAAAGAAGCCCGACTACATAGTTGGGCTTCAGAACCTTGACACCTTACGTCAAATCGGGGACGGTACGAAGACCAAGATCAACACGATACAAAAGATCTATCGTTAGTCGACTACTAAATGGGAGTGAACTCCTCTGGCGTGACACTTTGGCTGGGGAATCAGTGGTTCTGCCTCGTCGTGGGTTGTTTGCTTTAGTCTAATGGTTCTTGGACAGTCTGTCCACAGGCCTTGTTCGACAATCGTTTCGTTTGAACTAGGAGTTTGCTGCTGTTGTGTCAACGTCGGGATGTCGGGCATAAAATGAGCAATTCTCCCGCAATGGGAGATGAGAGAATGAAGAGAAGTAGCTTGACGGGAAGGAGGAGATATGCGAGCGTTAGGTAGTCTTTCAATCTCAATTCACTGCCCTCAGTCCAGCGCGCCGAAGCGTGCTCTTTCACTTTGTAAGTCACTCTCCACCGAGCCAACTCATTCACACTTCACCCTTACAGCGCCACATTCGGTTTCACGGGATCTGCCGGTGTTGACGTCGTTGTCGCCGTTTGCAAAACAAAAAGTCGCACACGCAGCTCTTCTTCTCACCAACTGCGCTTCCGACTCGCTTCCACTTCCACTCCCTACCTGATCGCCAACCGGCAGACGTCTCACTGACCGCGATACAACCTCCCCTAACCACAACGCTCTGATCGGCAACATGTCAGACAAGCAAATCACTACAGCGTCTCAAACACGTCGATCGGCGAGTTGCCGCCGAGACTACCCAACTTTCCACTCCCGAGAGAGCTGAGAGACCAGTAAGTGTTCGATCGGTAGAATAGATGAATCCCGGGCAGCTTAATAATGACTAACCTTGCTCTAGAATCTACAGCTACCTGCTCGACGGCCAGCATGTCCGTATAAAGAGGATATGGGACCGGAAAGAGTACGAAGACAACTTCGACGATGATCGCTGCGGGCCGCGAGCGTACAAATTCCACACCAAGATCCTCAGTGTCAATCGTGCCATCAATCAGGAAGCCGAGGAGCTGCTGTACAAGCGCAACACGTTCATTGTACTCAGCTATCAGTACTTCGGGCTCGGAAACGAGAATGGGGGTCTTTTCTGGCTGCCGATCGTATCAAACAGGCATGCCCCCAGGATGAAGTTGCATTCCGTACGCATTCACGTCACTCCAGGGACTGTCGGATACAGAGACCCGATTCTCAGTGGCAACGCCTCCATGCACTCTGCCATCTTCCTGGCTCGCGATCTCGAAGTCTTCTGCCTCATCATGACTACGGCAGGATCTTCGTGTACAGACACTGACCTGACCGTGACCTTGTTTAGAGATGTAACAGGAGTCCCAAGGATTAGTCCATCGGCAGGACCGAACACTTCCAGAATCGCAGCGCCGCAATTCAAGTGTGAGTTGAGAGACACGAGATATCGCCAGATCGACGCGGCGACACAGCGTCAAATACTTGCGCCAATGGCCCGAATCCTTGCTCCAAGCCAACGGGTATCTTTCAAAGGCATTGTCTGCGACCTCGAAAAAGTTGAGTGCCTGAAGCAGACCATGAGTCCCACTCTGAGCTGTCCTTATGCTTACAGGTGGGCGTACTTCGAAGCCTTGTCGATAGCGAAAGACGTAGCCGATGCTGCGGTTCCTTACGATGACATCAGCTTTGCAATGAACCTCTATCAAACTATTGCTACCACACTCGCAGTATGCACTTGCACGCATATTTCGCATCTGGCACAACGTCCAGCATTCCTCTTCACATGGCCACAAGTTGCCGAGGCTTGCGATATCCTCAAATTGGAGGCCTTGGTGGACAAAGCATGCTGCGCAATACAAGCGCGCGATTGTAAAGAACTTTACGAGGCCAGCGAAAGTATCCTTGAGGTTATGCATAGAAGATCAGCAGAGCACAAAAGCGAGGAAGCTCTTTCACCGCAGCTCAAGGCCTACTGTTTCAGCGTCGCTTTTTGGGCGGGTATTTATACGAACGTACCGTGCGGCATGCCAACCATAAGACAGTTGGCAGAGTGCTTCGCACGCTATGATCACGGACTGCATCAGGTTCATGACTCGGAGATACTCCAGCGCCACCCAGATCAAGATGTGGCAGTAACCCAGAAGCATCTGCCACTCGATCAGTGCAGCGCATTCCAGCTACCGCTTCCAAGATTATCTCACCACAAGACCTTTTTGGAGCAAGAGCGCTTCAAAGGTTGGCTCGATATGGATCTCATTCGCTCTCTCAACGAGGACCTGAAGAAGAAGGTCAACGGCCAGCAAAAGCAGTGCAAGATCAGGGTCGCCGCGTTCGACGAACTCCTGAAATGAGCTGGCTTGATAACCAGAAACACTCGAAGCCCTTTCTGCGTATCGCTTGAGAAAAGGCAGTCAGACAAACAAGATCGTCCCACAATTTTCAACCAGAGCCATGGCGAAAGGAGCAACGAGAGTTGACTATGATCTCCTTGCAAGCGACAGAAAGCTAACAAAACTGAAAAAAAAAGGCTGAAGGCAAAGTCTCGAGAGGAGGCAAGGCACGGCCGGTGGTACATGCTCAGTACATTTTCGCGATGGATCAGGTGTGCGACTGTCAGCGATCAGAAGTATAGATTAGCCAGTACCACTACAAATCGCGTTTGAAATCATCTCCACGGCCAAGACCTGTGTTCCGCGGGTGTTGTATGATCCTCCCCTCCTAACGTAGGAACGAGCAAGTGAAATAGATCAAATAAGTGCCGTAGACATCGAAAATGTCAATAGATTGACAAACATCTTGCTACCCACTCGCAGAACAACCTAGGCACATGAAGTCGGCATACACACATCGAGGATCCAAACTCTAAATCGCCGCAGGTCCAGACTCCACAACTCTGACGGCATGCGGGGTCGATTTATATTGAGGGGTATTTGTAAGGCGAGGGCAAGGGCAAGGGAAGGGCAAAAGGCGGCACGGTAAAAAGAACAGCTATCTTAACTAGTCCGAAGTACTCGTTTCTGTTCCGTTATATATTACAGTCTCTCGATTCCCGGCGACAACCACTTGTACATACAAAACTCCCAAGACTTACAAAAAACCTATACACCAAACCTCCAAAAACAATGGCCGTCCAATCCTTCCTCCAAATCGTCGGGGTCCAACCCTCGACCGCCTCCCCCAGCAACAGCACCCTGGTCATCATCGACGCGCAGAACGAGTACGCCGAAGGCAAGCTCAAAGTCACCAACGCCGCTTCCTCTCGCAAAGCCATCGCCTCCCTGCTGCAAAAGTACCGCGAAGCGAAGGGCAGGATCGTGCACGTCGTGCACCAGACGCCGAACGGCGCGCCGGTGTTCACACCCGATTCGAAGCTCGCGAAGGAGTTTGAGGAGTTGACGCCCAGGGAGGGCGAGAAGGTGATTGGCAAGAACCACCCGTCGAGCTTTGCGGATACGGATTTGCAGGAGTATTTGGGAAAGGCTGGGACGAAGGTTGTGTTGACTGGGTATATGGTGAGTTCCGCAGTTGGATGAATGGCGGTGGTGGCTGCAAAACTGACTTGTGTTCGCAGGCACACGTCTGCGTTTCCACAACCGCACGCGATGCTGCGCGTTTTGGATATGATGTCTTGGTGGCTGAGGACGCTGTGGGCGACCGCGATATCCCTGGTGTGTCTGGCGATGACCTGACCAAGATCGTGATGCACGAGCTGGCAGATGCTTTCGCAACTGTCGTGCAGAGCGGCGACATCAAGTAGCTTTCCTGAGAAATTTGTGCCAGAGAAATGACAACTGAAATGACACTCTCTCACGCTCAATCATCCTCCTCTTGCGGCTCTGGTGCCAAAATGTCCAGACCCTCGAAAACATTCGGATCATCCTCAAAGTACGGGAACCGCATAGCCCTATACGTCCCATCAATCTTACCCAACAGCTGCTTGTGATCCCCCTCTCTGAAACTCTCACCCGGCTGATATCCCCTCGTACACATCATCCTCGAAGTGCTCACTAGCAATCTCACCCCCTTCTGCGTAAGCGCACGAATCGTCCCCTCCGTATGCTCGATGAAAAGTTCGCAAACGAAAGTTCCCGGCCCAAAAAGCTCCGTGGCAGGCCCGCAGTCTACAATAGGGTAGACATGCGGTTTGTACTCTGGCACCTCCATACCCAGCGTCTGCAGAAACTTCTTGTCGAGCTCGTTGTAGTACCCCTCCTGCACCACCACCTTGATCTTCTCCTTCTGCTGCTCCTGCAAGTACTCCAGCGTATCGACGAACATGGCAAACTGCGCCATCGTGCGCTTGCGGCATTCGAAGTTGTCGCGGTTGAAACTGCCGGTGCCCAGACACACCGCAGTATCCAACTGCCAGCCATTTTCGGGTCGCATGAGTGCTAGCATACGGCGGAGCTGTTTGCGGGCTTCGCTGCGTTTCCACAGACGGCCTTTGGCGCCGAACTCTGTGGCGATGCTCTCGAGGGTTGCGTCTTTGATGTTGGTGGGCGGGGTGTTGCTGAAGCGGCTTTTGGGCGGCACTTTGCTGCCCTTTTTTCGCGGGACGAAGGTCCAGTCGGAGTCGTCGGCCATTGTATGATGGTGGTATGAGCCTGTGAGGTGTTTGTGGTATGTGTGATTTACATATATGTGTAGAGAACAAAAGACTTGCTGGTTTTTTTGCTTTACCTTTGGGCAGCGGAGATGCTTCTTTTCCAGACGCTCAGCAGACCAGCCGGACATGCCTCCTACCTTTTGTGAACGCGTGATGAGCTGTACCTACCGGAAATCAAGTTTTGAAACATTGCGTTTTGGATGTTTGGCGGATTGCAGTCTCTCGACATGTTTGTAGAACGACATGACTGAGAAGCAAAGCGACATGCGAAGATCAGGGACACGCTTTGGGAAATGTCAACAGTACATGTCCCGTCCCCTGTGCAGCTGTACGACATTCCCACCAACCCGGCCGAGACTCGGGGGCAAGCGACATCACTCTCTTACCTCCCATTCACGAGATACACTACAGAGATAAAGCTGCATGTACGTATACAAAGTGCATCAATGCCGGATCACAGAGGTATGCCCGCTTGTGAATAGTCTACGTACATCCATCCCGTCAGCTGCCTAAGGCAAGTGTTCGGTTCGACCACTGCGACTGAGATGCTATGGCTTGCCTTCTTTATCAGTATTTAGTTACGGGGGTATCATCGGATCTTAGTACACAATTTAAGAACAACACATGTCCTAAGAAGCAGCAGATTCCGAAGCGTCTAAAGCTTCCCGCACACTCACGTGCAAGCACTGGAGTACAAACATCCACCGCTGCTAGGCACTACAAAGCAGTAGTAGCAGTTACAAATAGACACTTTCGATCCTCCATAAGCGTAGGAGAGGAGAGGGGAGCCGGCTGGAAATCTCGCCGGAAAACATTCAAATACTTACCGCCCGCAGCTAGCGCCGAATCTCAGCGATTGGTCTGCTCGAGGCCGTCGAATGGGAACGCAGGCAATAGTAAGACATGACCATAAGACTACACGTTAGGAGTTTTGAGGGTGATTGAGAAGAAAGAAAGTTTATCGCTTGGATGTCGATGATGACCGTTTCGAGAACGTCTTGCTTGTATGTGCAAACCAGAAGTCTCCCGTTACTCGAGTGGCCGATGTCTGGCGGCATTGTCAAAGTCGTCAACGAAATGTTATTGAAAGGGCGGAGTTGGTTCGCGGGAATATAATTGTTCGCGCATCGTGATAATTATTGCACAGGGAGATGAGAAAAGAACATGTGTTAAAGACAGCCACGATTTGATTAATGATATCGAATTGCTTATGTAGCACCAGAGATCAGAGTGAGGAATCAAGGAGAAACGAAAGGAGCACTTCGGAACCTACCATGAAAAGACGCCATGACTCCAACTCCTTCCACTTCACAGTCTGACTTACCTATCCGTTGAGAGATTGCACGTACCTGTACATGATGCGTGGGGTGTTCAAGCAGCATTCTTCGCCGCCGCCGCCCACCAAGGGTTCGTCGTCGCAGTGAACGACTTGCCCGAGTAGGCATGGATCTTCTCCATGTCGAGGCCAAGGCACTTGTGCGCCGCCATCTTCTTTGAGAGCACACGGTCGCCGCGCAGGGAGCGGATGTCCGCAGATGCGAACTCGGCATCGCCATCATCATCCTGCGTGTCGATGACCATCTCGCCGAGCTCCTGCGTGAGACTGCCCTGCGAGCTCATCTCGTCCAGCATCTCCTGCGACGACCGCATGGCGCCGGAAGCGTAAAGCTTCTCCGTGCCGGGATAGTCGTGGAAGAAGGAAGAGCGCTCGGCGTCTTGGAGCTGGGCTAGCGCCGCGAGCTCGTTCTGCGTGGAAAGCATGCTGGTCTTGGCGGCGAGGATGTTCTCGTTTGCCAGCGGGAGGGCGAGGATGGCTCTGCCTGCGTCAGTGGACTTGAGAGTGGCGAGTTCCTGCTTGCCCCAGCTTGGCTCGAAAGTGCAGACGCCCTCACCCATGGAGAATTTGAGAGCAGGGGCTGGGAAGCTGTGCTGGATCAAGCGGGAAACGGCGGACTGCAGAGCCATGAGTTTGTGCTGCACGGACTGGTGAGAAAAGATCAGATGCATGGCGCAGGCATTAGTAGCGGGGCCCTGCTCGTACTCGGCGAGCGTGGCGAGCAAGGTGCGGTGGCCGAGATACGTCGCAGCAGCAGCAGTGCGCTGGCTGCAGTTGAGCAAAGCCTCGGCGATGTCAAGGGTACAGCCAGCAGCTAACATCTCCTCCTTGAGCATCGGCTCGGCCATGGCAAATCTGCGCAGGGAAGCCTCGCAGTTCATGCCGGCGAGCTGCAGCTCCGATCTCATCTTGTTGATGAACCTCTTCTGGCACGCGGGAGCACTGCAATGGCCGTCATTCAGCATGAAGCCGACAGGAACGGTGCCCGCAGTGCAAGGAACGGTGCTGATCTCGGAGTGCCTGCATGCAAAGGTGACGGAAACCGAGACCAACATGGTGGGGCCCTGAACCTGAGATCTGGTGAAAGCGAAGTAGGACGAGTCAGCCATGTTTAGAACGAGTACCTGCCTGTTCTAGATGGTTGTTGAGGGTGTTGAGACTGCGAGGGTATCAACGGCAGCTGTCAGTTTTGGGTGAGCAGGCACTCGCGATAGCAATGGCAAAGATTGTGTGTATGTGTATCTTTGCGTTGCGATTGCGGGTGCCGTGTGTGCTGGCCGAGTCACCAACAAGTGTCGACCTGTCGCGCATTTTAAGTGATCCCAGGTGTTGAGTGCAGGCAATTGGCACAATGCATTGTTGACTGCTGGCTGTCGATGTCTGTGAAAGAAACGGTCCAAGTTCTTTGTCTTATACAATGCAATTGAATGTTATAGGTCAAAGGCCGTCTGTATCGAGTTCCAGAGTCTCTTTGTCTGAAATGTGGAGAGACCACAGTCGAAAATGCAAGTATGGCCTACGAAGTGACTGGCGATATGCGTATTGTCGTCTCACCAGTGTCTGGTGAAGTCGAGGGTCGCTGTCTTACTGCTTTGTTGCTGTGTTGGATTAGCACTTAATGAACCAGGCCCAACAGAGTCTAGAAGCCTCCCACGCAATCAGGTAGGAAGCAAGTGCATCATGGCGTCTACCAATCCGGCAGCAATGCAGGTCCCTTCCAAGCCAGACCCACTTGAGACTTACCTCCTCGCCTTCATCTCCGATCTCGTCCATCACGCTGACGACCTCCTCTCTCGCTACAGAGAAGCGGGAGTAAAGTGTCACAGCATTCCCTTCGCAGTCCGCAACAGCACGCACCTCCAGGACGACGTGATCAGCATGCTCTACGAGGTCTATTCGCTGACTACCGACGGTCGCCTGGCAGACTGCGTGGCTGATACTTTCTGCGACCTGGTTCGGTGCATCGCAGAAGCCGATCGTGCTCTCAAAGGCGATAACAAAGATGTCGGGGCTGCTGACAACTTCGTTTTCGACGCCTTCAATGTGGCGGACAAGCTGGAGAAGCGCATGTATGCCACTGAGGCTGCGGTCGCGGACGTCGTGGCGATCAGGAATTCCTTAACAGAACAGGGACTGGTGCAGACTCCGGATCCTTGGGCCGATGCTGCGTTGTTCTTTCTCGAGGAGTGGGCTGAGGCTTTGGACGAGTGGATGAAAGACATTACGGAGATGGCGAGCAAGATTTTATTAGATCTGTCTGGAGATGGCATGGAGGGCGTCTTTGGCCTGGGTGTCTGAAGATTCGATTTATCCTAGAGTTGTGCAGTCGCGACTCGTCCCGAGCCTTCTGATAGGCGTAGTCACTGATCGAGTCAAGCCGCTGCTCTCGTTATAATATATGGTAGGGTCGTAGCGTCGGTACAAGAATCAGCTGTTTTGTCCAATGAAATCATGCAATCCCAAGCATCTCGTTTGTCGTGCGTATTGAAGTCCAACGAGTCCGGATTATCAATGTTTGAATTATCAAACCTGAGAAGTAGTCAGCTGCTCGCCAATGCACATTTACTCATGTCTCAATGGCAGTAGATAAGAAACGGTATCCCGGGTCCGTGGCCAGTAGCATCTACATCTTTGACCTGTATGCAGACTTGTGAATATGATTTGTATTTTCACAGCAGAGATCCATTGATTACTTGCAAGGCCAACAGCGAGGTGCGTACCGACTGCACGGTATATGCGACTCGACGGTATCGTGTGCCCTGTGCGCTAGTTCAACAGCAAGTGGATAACAAGTGGGATATAGTTTGAGCGGCGCGTCAGAAAGTTGAAGACGTCTCGAATCGTTGCCCCGGGGGCTCGAGGGCGTGGAAGAAATATTAAGGAGGAGCTCGGGCGCTGACGACACTCAGCCACAACGGTTTCTGGCGGACGAAGTTCACAGAGGCCCAGGAGGCGCGAAGCTAGATGCGCCATCTGTGTCATTGTGGGCAAAACGGCCGGCGGCAGAGGAGATGCAAGCTGCCGAAGTGCCGGGTGCTGCTGAAATGCACGTGATGACGTGGTGATGTTGGTATTGGTGTAGTCAGTGTGTCAGGTAGGTGGTGCAGACAATGATGCCGTGTTCCCACGCCTCGGCTCTCAATGGTAGTAGTAAGCAGCATGCACAAAGGAAGGACGAAGAAAGCTTGATAGGCGCATGCCAATCGTCCAGGCCAGATGCCGATCATCAACGGAGGTCGAGGCGCGTGCACTTTGAGTGATCGCTGCAGCGAGACGAGACACGCCCACCAAACACGCGCCGTAGTCAAACGTCGGCCATTTCCACAATAATCATACCTTACTCGACCCCGTTTTGCTGCCAGGCTTCTTGCATTCCTGCACACCTCTCCGCGCCCTCCTTTGTGCAAATATTCAAACACTATTGTTTTTATTATTTTTCCCTTTCCACACCTCACCCGCGGCCAGGCAGAAAGCAAGCAAGCAAGCAAGCAGCATCATCATCATCATCGAAGCCAGCTCTTCCCCACTGCTATCCCTCCCTCCACCCACATAGCAGAGTTGCAGCAGAGCCATCCAAGGTCGAACATTATTTTGACTTTACGATGATGGCACCCGCGGCCTCTCGCTGATCGCCTGCTTGCTTCCACTCTATCATCCATCCCTTTCGGCCCGCCGTCCCTGTTTCCCACCCATCATCACCACCTTTGCTATCCCTACTGTTGCAACACACCCTCCGACACGCGCGCCCACACCCACGCGCCCGCCAAAATGCCCAATCTGTTTTCGCGACGGCGAGGCAGCTCGGCCAACCCGGTACGTCGCTGCCACTTGTCCCATCCGCCTTCCCATCCTCCACTGCCGACCATTGCGCATGGGAGCATTAATCAATTCTTCCACCGCGCTGTCGCATCAACATGCGCGTCCTCATACTGACTGCAATGTAGCCTATGGACCGCAACACCTCAGCGGCAGCCGCGACCGCCGCCAGCTCAGCCTTCCTGGCTCGTCCGGCATCACAGACTGGCCTGTCCTCCGCAGCAGCGGCCGCAGCCCTCCGCTCTCACACAACAACGCCAGAGCCCGTCGGTAGCATCCAGACCAAGCGCATGGTCCGGAGAGGTTCGCAATCCTCGGTGGGCGGAGGCAGCGTCATCGGAAGCGGTACACGAGGCGGTGTTGGACGAGGCACCCTGCAAAGAAACAACAGCAGCGGTTCCATGAGCGAGAGGACTTTCAGATCTCCATCCCCCGGTCGCCACAATGCCGCTATTCCTGCAGCTCCAGAGGCACCTCCCGTCCCCGCCTTACCCGCCGGCCTGCGAGGCGGCGGCCATCGACGATCTGCCAGCATAGAGCCACCACAGCGCATCATGTCGCCCACTCCACCGCGTGGGAGTAGACGAGGTGCGAGTGTTGATCGCGCCGGAACATCTGCGCGCTCTCTCCCCAAAATCAACACAGTCCCCGAGGTTGACGAGCTTGAACGACAAGGCAGCGCTGGCTCAATCAACTATTCTCGGCCCATGTCCGCCCAAGGGCACTCGCCCATCGCAACTTCCAAGACCATGAAATCCGGCGGCTCCTGGTTTACTGCGCCCGAGGGAACCCTTAGTGACAAGCCGACGGCGCAACGACCTGCTGCTAATGCTGCAAGATCGCAGCAGGATGCCAATAATACACAGTTCGATGTCGTAAACGCTGCAAGCAGGCCTACGAAGAAGAAGCAAATTGCGAACAATACCCAAGGGAGCTATCTTGCGCGCGCAAATGGAGGAGCAAACCCAGCTGCAGACGAGCCTCAGGACACTGTGATGGTCTACGATCCGGCTAGCCGCACGTTCATCGCAAAGCCTCGCCAGGCCGCACAGAAAGCAGAACCACCGTCCCCGACACCTGCGACGCCAGCAGCACATGTGCTCAAACCTGGAGAATATGACCCGAACACACGAAAGATTGTTCCCGAAATTCCGGCTCAGAAACCCAGCGTACTTTTAACAGGTGGAGACAACACTGCGACGAGGACAAAACCAGCACTGTCTGTACAGCCTCCACCACGCAACCCTGCTCGAACAGACCCCAATGGAAGCCCGGTGTCGCCTCGCGCTGCTGGCCTATTGCAGAAACAACCATCCGTTGTCCGCGAAGATCCCGAAGGAGAACAGGAAGCTGAGACTGATGGAGGTGTCAAACCTTACAAAAGGCAGACTAACGGCTTCAGCGGGTTTTCAAAAACTACCATGCGCTCGAGTCCTTCTGATGGCACGCCTGGAGGAAGTCGCCATCGATCTGAGAGCCTAGATATTCCACGTTCTGGTTCTGATAGTAGTGGTCGTGTGAGAGGCAATTCCCACAGCCCATCTCGATCCGCTCGTTTCTCGGCTTCACCAATAATGGAAGTCGTCCACCACGACCCACCCCAGCGAGGAGTTTCTCCAGTCAAGTCAGCAATGAAGCACTCCCCGTCGTCCTCCATCCGTGCGAACTCACCCATGGCCACCGGCGGCAAGGCTATGAGTGAAACGTCAGACACTCCTTCTTCTGTAGACGGCTCGGCGCGCAAGAAAAAGAGCGTGCGAGTAAGCTTCACAGATCAGCCTCCTGCCGTCCAGCCTTCATTCACGCCCGCAACACGTGCTGCAGTTGCCAGAAAAGTGTCACCTCTCATTGACGACGATATGGAGGAAATAATGAAACCTCGACCCGACTTGCCATCCTTCGGAAGCGTGCGTCAAAACAGAATGCATCAGGAAGTAGCCGAAAAGGTTACGGAGCGACCTCCCGACCGCCGGGAAGTCAGCAGCGATCATGCGATCGGCGGCATAATCGCGCACGATGCTTCCAATGCCCCCGTGCCGCCAGAGGTCACGTCGAAAAGTGGCCCCAGCTGTAGTAGCAGCAGCGATGAGAGTGACGATGAAACGACGCCAGCCAGCGAGCTTGACGCTGGGAATGCATCTGCCAAGGCCGTTTTCTCTCAGGTGGTAGGTCCGGAGCCAAAACAAGAACAGAAAACACTTTCATCGGACCTCAAGATCAACGAGCCAAAACTCACTTTGCAGGAAGAGAAAGCGCTTCAGTCAGACATCCAGATCAGCCTGCAGCCTCCAACTCCGGGCGAGGAAGAGAGGCCTTTCGCGGAAGCCGCAGAAACGGCACGGGCAGAATCACCGCCACCTCGATCTTCACTTGAAAAATTTGTTGTACCCGGAGGATGGGCAGCTGAGCCTGAAGACTATGTTGCTCCTGTAGCTGTCGATGCACCTGTCACGAATGCCACCCCAGTTGCAAGCACCGACAAGGAGAAGGTCAAGTCGATCGCTGAAAGAGCCACCGCTGCTCCAATCTCTTACTCAGAGCCTACTATCTCTCACACACCTACCGAAATCCAGTTGAGCGATATTGCTGAGTCGGAGTCAGACGACAGCGCCGTTTTCAGTGATGCCGAAGAGGATCTATCCTACATGGATGAAAGCGGATTTGCATCAATGGATGCTATCGTGGAGAGTCCTGTCACAAAGTCCAAAAAGAGGAGTTCAGACCCGGACAGCCCATTGATGCGCCAGAGTGCAAGAAGGGAGTCCAAGGATGAAGCACGTCCACCTGTTGCCGACTGGAGCCATGCCACCCAATACTGGAAGCAGCTGAGCAAACAGCAACGAGAGCAGATCGAGCGGAATCATCTTTCGTCAGACGACGAGTACAGACCCGAGGCGAACTCTTTAGCGAACAGGCCGAAGAAGAAAAAGTCTGCGTTGAAGCAGTCGACACAAGTTCAGCCTGATGTCAATTCGCAGCCTGCGCAGCCCGCCAAGACTTCCATGCGAAAGAGCATGCGTGGACCGCCTGAGCCTGCTCCAGTCGCCGCGCCTCCCGTTCAAATGCGCTCCAGCCTGCGCGAAGGTAGGGGTGGCGCCATGCGCACCAGCATGCGCGAACGTCCTCAGTCTGAATATACAGCATCCAAACCTGCTATGCGACAGAACGTCAGGCCCTCCTCCAGTGGATCAGCTTTGCCTGTAGCGGCTGCAGGTGGAGCGATGTCGATGCGCCCACAGAGCCCTGAGGAGATCTTTCAAGACGGTCCATTCCCCAAACTGCAGCCTTCAGCAAGCGCCAAACTCGCAAAAAAGTTGCCGCCTCCATCTGCCCCTGCCAACGACTCGGACTCGGAAAGCAGTTTCAAGAAGAAGCGCAGGCCCTCGGCGTCCGAGACAGGGGGTCGCATGAAGCGCAGCATGCGTGCCGGCTCGTTCGACTCCCAGCAACAGCGTCCAGCCTCGCCAACAGCCGTGCCGAATGCGAAACAGAGAAAGGCTTTCAGTGTCCGCTCCTTGTCGCCCACAGGCTCATTCTTCGGTCGTAAGCAGCTGAAAGAGTCCATGCGTGCGGCTCCAGCAGACAGTGGCGTCAAGACCCTCCGGGGCCCGAATTCGATGCGTAGTTCGAGTGCCAAACCGAGTGGCAAACCCGCTGCTGTTCCTCGTCAGAGAGCGTCCACGAACAACATGGCTGGAAAGTTCAGATCACGGTTTGCGGACTCTGATGACGAGGATGATGGCGGTAGGGGTCAGAAGACCTCTTTCTTCCGCAGTCGCTTTGCGGATTCTGACGATGATGAGCCCTCTGGTGGTATCATCAGAGCTGACTTGACGCCCGTTCGAGGCATTCCCAGACGACAGGATCAACAAGATGGTGACTCCACAGACCTCTCGGACGAAGACGATTACGAGCCCCGCCAGAACTCACGTGGTCGTGAGAAGCAAACAAAGCCGATCGTGCCCGACGCAGCAGACGTGGAGAAGGCAATGGCTGCAGCTCGCCGCAACCTGGGCATGACAAACGGCAGTGCTGCGGCTGGAGCGCCTGCTGTCAACGAAGGCAGCGCCTTGTCCAAGGGTAGTCTGCGCAAAGCCGAGCCAGAACGTCCGCAGAGCTCCTTGGACTCGCCTAGAAAGCGTAGTTTCATGGGTAGCATCCTGCGCCGGAACAGGACTAACTCCAACGCCTCGCAACAGGTTCCCATGTCCTCGCCACCGCCGTCTCTTCCCACCCAAGCACCGCTAGGAAGTCCCAGGCCCGGCAAGCTTCAGCGCCGTACCTCTGCTGCTCAACAGGACTACTTCAACAACGCAAACCCCAAAACCACTCGCCCGGAAGACGACCCAAACTGGCCTCTGACTCCACCCGTCCGCCGAGGAGAGATTCGTCCAAGCACCAGCGATGGCACCAGCACACACGAACAGGCTGTACGTCTGGCCCGCAGCATGAGGCCCGACATCGGACGCAGTCACAGCAACTCGGAGGACGTCTACGCCAACGGCAACCACGTCGGCTTCGCGCCAGACGTGAAGGACGCGAACGAAAAAGCAAACGGATACAGTTCGAAGACCGGAAAGAAGAAGAAGTTCGGCATGTTGAGGAAAGCATTCGGACTGGATGCTTAAGAAATGGTGGAAGGAGGGTAATGTGTAATATTCACGTCGAACATCGAACGAGGGTGGACTATGATCATGACCGTGGCGCAAGGGCAGAACCGACCCAGCTACGGCTACATGGCTTCCATCAGGATTTCCTTTGTCTTTCTTAACCCCAGTCTTCTTAGGAGAAGACTTTCACGCCCCAGAACGAACGGAAAAGGCTACGCAGCGGGGAGGGAGGGATCTACACGGTTGAGAATGGATATACCACGGGGGTATCGGCCCGGGATTCTCAAGGGGGGGTTCCCTGTCTTCGAGCGAGAGATTTCTTTGGGTCTTGAACAGGTTTTTCCTTTTTCTTTTGCCTTTTTCGCGCGAAATATCAGCAAACCTTTCTTGTATGTATGAAGAATGAGAAGCGCAGAAGGTGGTCTGTCTTTCTCACGACCACCGCTAATATATATATTCCTATATCAAACAACACGAACTAAGGAGCGAAGCGTCGAATCATTGCCGCGAATCATCTAATCAAGAAATCAAACTATCCTTTGTGTTCACTTTCCAAGTATATGTACATCGACCTCCACTCCGCTATCAAATAATCGAGCAATCAACCAATCAAGCAAGCAAGCAAGCAAGTAATAAATCAATAAATCATATCAGCCCCCTAATCTCCCTCGCCCGAACCCTCCCCCTCCAACTACTACTTACTCCTACTCCACCCCGTCGTCTCTATCTTTATCGTCCAACGCCCTCGAAAACTTCCGTCACATCACACCCATGGAACCTGCGCGTATACAAACGCCGTATTCGCAATGACTGTTGGCCGTGACCTAAGCGACAGAGTCGCGCGCACCAATTCTATGGTAGGCCAGCTCGCGTGCCCGGCTACGCAGTATACACATAATGCATACAGGACGGCACTTTGAATGAAGCCAAGATCTCCAAGCTGAACCGTGAGTATCGAGTGGCCAATGGTACCTACGTTGAAGCTGAAGGATGCGAATCCTTGTAGACTGTCCTGAACGCCGGTTATGGATGTCTTGACTGGATATCCTGTGCAAGGTAGCGAGGCTGAGGTTTTCGCGAAGCAACGTATCTCCTAGTATTGCCAGAGAACGGGGCCTACCCTTTACAGTAACGCACCTCCACTTTGAATCCTTTCCTCAACGATATCGAGTCTGCATGAGTGACACACGTGCATGTTCGCGTGGCCGTAGCTTTCCTGCTATGCTTCCAACTCTACGCACGCACAGCGTGGTTGACGCAATATGGGAGGTGAGCAGAATTTGGAGATGACGTTGCGTGGCCGATGGATGCGCCAATGATGTGCCGGCGGGGACATTTCAACCTTGATGGTCGGCCCTCGTTCAACCTCGAAGGAGATTTTGGCTTCTGGCTTGCAGAGTGCAGAGTGGGGAGGGAGAAGAGGAGAAGAGATGCTGTTTAGGGCTGCAGAGATGCGATCGTACGAGGCATGCTTGGGGCGTTTATATGAAGTGAGACATCCCCTACGCCCTTCCCTCACTCAAGTGAAATCCCCATAGCGACAAAGTCTCCCAGCAGCTTCCACTCGACATTCCTGTGTACAGGCGTTATCGTTTAGACATGGCTGGCACTTTGATCGCAAGCTGGAAGAAAGTGGCGGCAGATGATGTGTTGAAGCGCTCGTCGCACGCAGTCGCAGCCATTGATGGACAGGTCTATGTGTTTGGCGGAGAGCTGGTGGCCAGGCAACCTAGAGATGGCGACATCCACACAGTTGCGCTTAATGGTGGTATATTCGAGCATTTGCCCGGCGTTCGTGACAGGACGAGAGCGCTAACATGTGCAGATTCGCCTTCGACACCACGAACTCTGACCTCGCCCTTCGAAGGTCCAACTCCCAGGGTCGGAGCTTCTATGGCTGCCATCGATCAGACACTTTATATCTTCTCCGGCCGTGGTGGAGAGTCCATGTCTGCTTTGTCAGAAGATGGTGGGCTGTGGACCTTCACGCCCTCAACTTCATCCTGGCAGCTGCTGAAGCCTGCTGATCCGTCAGCACCATACCCTGAAGCTCGAAGCTATCACAGTGCGACCTCAGATGGCTCAAGCAAACTTTTCATTCACGCTGGGTGCCCTGCGAGCGGCCGCCTGCGCGACTTCTGGTCTTTCGACGTGCAGTCGAGAGTCTGGACGCAGCTGCCTGAAGCTCCTGGCCCCCAGAGAGGAGGTACCAGCTTGTGCTTCGCGGCTGGCAAGGTGTGGAGGATGGGCGGCTTTGATGGCAAGGAGGAGATCGGTGGTTCGATCGATTCGTTCGACTTGACCAGCAAGAAGTGGGAGTCTCTTACTTTCCAGGCGGACGGTAAGAATGGCCCTGGAGCTCGCAGTGTGGCTACGTTGCTGCCGTTGAGGGTTGCTGGAAAGCAGTACCTGGTCACCTTGTTTGGGGAGGCAGATCCGAGTAGTTTGGGACATGCTGGCGCAGGGAAGATGCTCGAGGACGCCTGGGCATTTGATATTGAGGACCAGGCTTGGAACAAACTAGATATCAAGAAGGCGACAGAGGGTAAGCCTGCTCCTCGAGGTTGGTTTGGAGCCACCGCTGTCAGTGATCGTGTCTTGGCTGTGGCTGGAGGCCTGGGAGAGGACAATGAGCGGCTTAATGATGTGTGGACGCTGGAGTTTGCATGATCAACGTTTCCCTACAGATATTAGACCTTGAAGATTAGAGATACGGCAAAACCTTTCAACAACACACTCACATGCTAAAAATTGTGCCACGCATGGTGCTTCTGATAGCAAGAGTAAGGGTCGTGCGCTGTCGGAAAGCAAGCATGCGGTGTCTCAAGCATGATCACTCAACAACACCGGCTATGTGTCATGTCAGCATCGCTTCAATATGGCTAGATTCTTCCAGCGATGATCAGTCGGCCGATAAAACAGCGGATGATTGACAGCAGGCAATGGTGTCATCGCACCTGCGCGTCAGAGTCGCGTGCTTGCCATCAAGGTAGTAATAAATAAAAACGGCGCTTCGGCCATCATGGTACTGCACCCCTCCACAACACCGAGGCTCAAAGTACATATAATCGATCAATCGGACAATCTCATCTCTCATTCTTAATAGTATTGTCCCAGTCAATACGATGTTCCGTTCTGCAAGATCAAGATCACCCATCCACACAATCATGTCTTCAGAACAACACCAACAAGCAGCGCTCATGACGCTACCTCCAGAGCTGATGCTCCAGATCATTCCCCATATCCCTCACAACCCTAAAGATCTCCAAGCATTGAAAGCTACCAATCGATACTTCTACTCTCTCCTCACCGCGCACGAAGCAACATTGGTCCCCGCGATCCGCATAAACACCTACCACAACACACCATCTCTCTTCCCATCCCTTCTCCTCGAATCCTACGACCAACTCGCAGCTCTCCACGCTCGTCTAGCAACCCTAGCAGACCTCCACGCAAACTGGCTACATCTGACTTCCCACGGCCCTGAGCTCAATTGGCTCCGCGATCGTTGGGAATCGATCCATAAAGCCGGCACACTACTGCTCTACCGCTTGCGAGACTGTAGCGATACCTTCGGCCAAATCAGCAGCGACGCCGCGCACTCGTCGAAAGTCGACCTCCTGCATCTCCTACCAGCCACGAGTCTCGCATGTCTAGTATTCAAATGCTACTCGGCGATCAAGATTTTGCGAGTCCACGGGCCGGAGCCAGCGCATGCGGCATTTGCGAAGGACGACCCGGGAGCGCGATGCGAGATTGAGCTGGCGCTCGAAGAGATGTTGTTAACGCATGGTGCGGAGTTCTTCGTGGCGATGCTGCAAGCGGGGCGGGAAAGCGGTGGTAGAGGGCAGTGGGCTGTCAAGTAAGTCGGGGCACCCTGATCCATGTATGCGTCCAGTCGGCTAACAATCGTTCCCACAGTGCACTGAACGACGAGCTCGATAACATGGAGTTCCGCCAACTGCACTCCGCAGCACCAACCCTCATCGCGACTCTGCGACGGTCGTTCGCGCAAAAGACAAACGGGCACATCGGCAACACCGCGACGAAGATGTGGGAAGTCCTCAGCTCCAGCGTGTTCGATGAAGTCGACGAGGAGAAGATGGTGAAGATCGTGCGGGGTGAGGCCCTGGTCGGAGGAATGAAGCGGATGGGATACTGAGGGTGGTGGATGAACCTGGGCGGTGAGCCAGTGTTCATGTTCATGTGAGAATGGCGATCAGGCGCGCTGTATTATGCGGATGGACGTACCCTCAAGATTGGAATTGGAAATCATAGCGGTCGGAATCGCGGACCGATTATCACTATCTCCGGTCTCAGTTGAGAAGGAAGCATCACATGTGATGTGATCAAGACTTCAGGCTGGCCGTACGAATACGATGAAGGCGTCCTGGAGGAACTGACGGATTTACGAATGCAAGGTTGAATCTTTGCATGGCTGGAAAAGGAGCCAATATTTTATCATTGGCTCGAAAGACTACTCCTCACGGATCAGTAATTTAAAATCTGTCTCACGAATCACTTCGCACCACCATCAGTCCCTGCTTCAATGCTCACTCTCAACCACTCATCACGCTTGCTGTACGGATGGTAGCTACTGAACCAATCCTCGTAATCTGCCATAGTCTCCGGCGTCGTGTTGCGAACGCGCAGCGCCCTAGGAAATCTCCGGAACATCGTGCCAAGCATGACATACAGCTCGGCATACGCAAGCGGCATACCAACGCACTGTCTGGAGCCACGGCCGAAGGGTACCATGTTGCGACTGAGGCGCGGAGTCTGCTCAATGCTTTGTAGCCAACGCTCGGGATCGAACTTCATCGGGTCTGGGAATACTTCTGGATCGCGGTGCATCATCCAGGAAGACATGCCCACGATAGTGCCTGAGGGGACGTAGTGGCCTTGGAACGAGGTGCCAAATGATGTTGGAAATTCGGGCACCACACGAGGTAGGCGGCCGACCACACCGAACGACAGGCGTAAGCCTTCTTTTATGACAGCGGTCTAGAAATAGAGTCAGCTCTTGCAACTAATCATCTATGAACAATGATTGACGCACCAGATACGGCAACCGTTCAAGCTCTACGAATGGAAGGTGACTCGTGCGATCGGGGAAATGAAGCTCCAGCTCATTGGCAAGCTTCTCGTAGATCTCAGGATTGTATATCGTATTGAACGCCGCCACAGTCATAGCATTGCCCGTTGTATCAGCGGCCGCGACAAGCACACTGTACGCCTCGTCTTTTAGCTCCAACGTAGTAGGGACTCGGAAGCCCTCGGGTTTATCGTCACTTGAGAGTAGTGAGGTGAAGATATTCGATCGCCCAGTATCATGGCCTTGCCTCATCTTTTCTTTGACAGCATCGATTTGCCGAATGCATTCGGCTTGCATTGAGGTAACATATCCAAGCGGGCGAGACAGCAAAGGCGCCAGCCAAGGCGGGATTTCCAAGGCCAATTTCTGTAGGTCAGGAAACTGCTGGAACGCGTACAGTGCCGGGCCGATGCCCCGAGCCATCTCGAAGAAGTCGGCACCAGTGTCGTCTTTGTCCAGGAAGTCATAGCAGCTACCAAAAGCGAACTCGGAGATGACGTCCACGGAAACTGCGCGAAAAGCATGATGGAGATCCACGCCGGACTCATCACCAACGCGCGTGTTATAGATGCTGTTCTCCAAGCGCGATATGACCTTGGCCACTTTTTCCTGGACGATGAATTCCACATCGAGAACTTTCTGGCGGGAGAAGATCGGGTTCATCGCACCACGCTTGATCTTGTGCACTTCATTGGACGCCGTGCCGACGCTTGAGTGAGGAACGCAGAGGGCGTTGTAGAAGTTAGGCGATTTCGCATACTTGCTGCCGACGTGATAGATTTTCTCGTAATCGTCAGAGTTGCCGGCAATGTGGACTTCGTCGGGCGTGATTCTGACCACTGGACCGTATACTTGGTGCAACCGCTCAATCTCGATGTAGTACCGACAGTTGAAGTAAAACTGGTAGAGTTTGGTGACAGCCGGGAGGAATGGACCGGGGATCTTCGCCAGAGGGTGGTAACAGCGGCGATAGATGCATGTGAAGGTGATCCGAATCAGCTGAGACACTGTGACGGACAGGAATAGCGTCCAAAGGTATTCGCCTAAGGATGCCATGATCGTCAGGTTCGACTGCAGCAGGAAATCACGAGGCTCGTGGGGTAGCATGTGCGCTACACGATGCTACTATAGTCGCTTGCTGTCATCCAAGGAGTTGAGCTGCATGCTGCAGTGCGACGCTGCCTTCGTGGGGCGCGGGCGGTGGTGTTGGCGCTTGTAACTGTAATAGATTACTTTAGCGATGTTGTGGGGTGCGCAAGCAAGGGTGCATTCGAAGCATGGACTCGAATGCACCAACCCATAGCTCGCGCAGCTCTCGCATGCGGGTCTACTAAACTACATGCTAGAGGTGACAGTAGTATCTCAGACAGAATAATCGAGCCAGAAGATGCTGACCAGTGTGACGAAGGAATGCTTGAGCGTATAGGATTTGTCCACTTTAGTATAGGAACTCCCCAGAGCCCCCGTCCGAAAACACGAACATGAACAATCTCCTTTGTAGCTGACGCGGAACACAACAGTTAAAGACGATGTGACCCGTGGAAAAAAAAAACAAAAAAACAGGACGCGAAGGGTATCTAATGACAACATTCGTACGATCTTCTGTAATAACATGAGAATGGAGAACTTGGTGAGACTTCGGTGGTTTCTGCGCCGACGCAGGGTACAAACGAAATCCGTAGAAATGCAAGTTGCGAATGCCCCATCAGTGCGTTGCAGGTTACGGCTGGCTCCATATGCGAGGGTCTGCCATTATTTACGAGTTTGGCCACCATGAGACAAATTCGCGCCGATACGAATACGCCGTCGAATGGTTTTTCCTCGAAAGCCTTAAGAGTGGGTGCGCAACGTTGAAGACACATTTATCATAGAGTTGCAGGTACCGGAAAGCGAACTGTCGGTTGGAGCTGTACGAATAGGACAACGGGTTTTGGACTGCGCACATGAGAGAACCTAGGGTTGTTGGAATGGATTGCTGTGTGCGGCTCTATTCAGAGACCGTCGTTGTTGGGTTGAAATTTCAAGATTCCTCTGACCAGTGTCTATCAGAGATGCGTTCCAGTCCAGTCTCATCCAAGGGTTCTTTCTTGAAAATGTCTCGGAACGCACTCGTCAGCCGCTTGCTCATTGGTCTCTGTTCTGACCGACTTCGAGTCATGGGCGTACAGTCATATGTCTCAGGCGATCGCGGGCGTGAGCTGCCGCGGACTGTGCTAGCTTGACTTGACATGGTTCCTGGCAGTACTTGTGATCGCATATCTCGGGAGGCAGATACGTCAGATTTGTTACACGAAGAGGGACTGTCTGGCGGCGATAGTGGCGGGTTCGGGGCTCCCATGAATGATCGATGACGAATGTTTGCTGCTCCAGTGGGTAAATCTAAGGGAGTTTCGTAGGGCGCAAGTCCTTTCTGTGGTGGTATGTATGCACTCGTATGGCGACGTCTGGTCCAATGGATACCCCGGGCACTTTGAGGAATCGGAGAGTTGTATTCTGAGCGCATGCGAACGTCATCCATAGCGGGTATGTGTGATGTTGTAAGTGTATCAGATTTCGATCGAAGAGTTCTCGGCATTTGATGCTCTGGTGTTTCTGAGTTTGTCGTTGGTGGTGTCGGACACCGTGAAAGGTATGGCACTTGAGAGACCACCCGTGCTTCCCATGGGGCAACACCAGATGTTCGAATGCCGCTGGCAGTGGTGCCGTGAGGTTCCGTTGAGGTTTGGTCTAGCATGCCTGCGCTGGTAATCTCTGGAAGACCGCGTTCATCAAGTGAAGCGTAGTTGAATGGGCTCCTTGAGGGCGCAACGGAGTTTCTCCCCCACCCTGTTGTGAGTGTGTAACAGCAGTAAGAAGAGCTTATGGCAATCAAGGGAACGAAAACCGGTACCGGACGAGGAGAAGATTTAGACTCCACAAACACAAGAAGAAGAAAATGCTTAACTTCGAGGGAATCATCATGCTATAACCGATCACAGGACACCAGTGGAGCCTTGAAGGCTGCGGCGTGTGCATGCATATGTTGCGACACCATAGCAGGCGCCAACTCAAAGAGCTGGTTTGATCCTGCCACAGTGCGGCGCAGCAGCAGATGGTAGTAGTACCCAAGTACCCCGAGTAAGGCGAGTGCAGTCTGACTGGTCATTGGTGACGAGACATTTTGGGTACCTAGGTGGCTGGTCCAGCGAATCGACGGGGCAGACTCTGCCAGCAATGATTTTCGCGTACTGATTGAGGATTTCCTGGTTCACAGATGCGGAGCAAGCAGTATTGCTCGAGCACACCATGAGTACTGACTATCGGGGGACTTCTCCGTGTCCCCTGCAGTGGCGAAATACAGCTTCACTGGACTCGCTTAGGCTTGAATGCAGCTTGCATGAACCGAAACGCCACCCACAGCAGGCTAAAAGCAGTCAGCATCTTAACAGCGATCTCGGCGAAACCATCTGTAGTAGCTGTAGTAGCAGGATTGCTCCTTCGAAGGCGACTTTCGAAAATCTGACATGAAAGCAGATTTAAGTTGATTCCATTGATAAGTCAGAGGGAATGGGATCAAGCGGACCATGACTGAGAAAGAAGCTTTTGACGGCCACTCGGCCCGAAGAGGCTGAGCCGCTTAGTCTCAAGCAACGGGCTCAAGAAAGGAAGGTCGTTGAAAGATGTTCGAGTATATTAATATTGGTCTCAAGCAAGGCCTGGATCAAGAGCGATCAGTAGCTAGTAAGGCAAAGATTATCACATCTGAGCATATGACTACTCCGCAAATGCAAGCGATCGCCACGCCGCAGCGATAGTGGCCGTCATGTGAACGCGTGTACCACCCTCGGTAGGAGACTGGCATAATGCGCCATATTCACTAATTAACCATCGGCTCTCGACGGTCTGCATACCGGATGTCACTCACATGGACACTGAATACAAGTTCTTGGATGAGGATAGCCTTGTCGGCGATAACGTCGTTTGTCCAATATATCCGCGTGTATACATAAGAGACACTGGTTCGTTCTTGCGGAAACTAACGGCTGCCTGCTGCCGCGCGGAGCGCGCGGCTAATAAGTTTTTTGGCCTTTGATGCAATCTCCCTCGCGGTCTCTTATCACATTAAACAAGGATCAGACTCTGAAGCAACGCATAAACATTCCCAAAAACAAAAGACCGCCAAATCCACGACTGCGGTGTGCAAGGGGTATCTTTTTTATCGCAATACAAAACTGTTTTCTCACAACATGAATACCGACATCAAGCACCGTACAAGCCTGAGTAATCTTTGATGCGCCCTTACTCCAAACAAATGAAAGTCGTCAAACCGTGGATGATAGTCCGTCGAGCTTCCCAGGTCATGGGATTCGTCGTTGATCGTATGTGCAGAAGCATCTGTGTGGATATTCTTTCTTCTTGGCATGAATGTGATTTGCTCAGGCTTGCAGTAGCATCAACATGTTTATGCTTCTGTGCCTGTCGTTCCTTAACAGCCGGTATCCAGGGCTTCAGACAGCTTGATACAGCTAGTTGAAATTGTCAAGAAGGGCCGTTCAACAAAGCCAGTAGGTGCAAAACATGGGCCAATGAGTCTGTCTGCGCGAGCTTGTCTGCCGCAGCTGAGATGCAGCACAGAAACATTAAATAGCACTTCAGTTGCTTCATGTGGCTCTAGTCCCGTCTCCGGAGAAACTCCTAGTACTCATCCGTCCAATGACTATCAGAGATGCGTTCAAACTGGCTGTCATCGATGGCATCCTTCTTGAAGATGTCGCGGAACGCACTTTTGAGTCGCTTCCCGATTCCCGTCTGATCGCTGTGTGGCTGCTGGTGGTCGAATTGGTGCTCACGTGCTCCAGCTTTCGTTCTGTTGTGGGAACCTGATCGATTGCGGCTCGCACGACTGGACATTGTCCCTGGCAGAGCTTTGGAGACAGGACGACTTGGTGGCGACGCTGATGCTGAGCGGAGGGATGACCGAGTTACGCTATCGGGAGGAGTCGGTGGCACCTGTGGTGGATAGCTTGGAGTCGGTTGGCTGGCAGTTTTGCGGATGTGGGGCTTGAAGTGGTCCGGATCTTCGTATGTTGGTCTGTTGTATGATTGTTCCTGGCATTCGGATGATTCGTAAGAAGGCACAGCTGTGGGTCGACTGCATGGTATTACAGTAGCTGGTTTCCACGGCATTGAGCTGCTGTATAGAGAGACTGGAGAGGAGTAATCGGTTCCGCACGGTGCGCTTGCGCTTACACTGAGTTTCGGCTTGTGGTTGGCTTGGGATGTTGGTCGAGTCACAGATGAGCCTGTGTCGTGTGCTCGAGGTGGTGTTGGGGAGCTGGATTCCATGAAAGGTACTTGTGTTACACTGCGGGCTTCCCATGGTGGCAGGACTGGGTGATGGTCTCGATGTTTCGAGTTTGAATCGGACGTAACAGAATCCTCGCGCTCCATGATAGGCAACACGTTGCAGGGGAACGGCGAGTTCGAGTACCAGAGTCACACAGTCGTCAGCTGCCGTCACGCTACTGTTGTCAGATGGTTGATTTCGGCGTAATGACTCGTTTCTCCAGCTAGTGAGATGTTGTATCTGAGGACTGTTAAGGCAGCCGAGCTCGGTCAAGGCGGCAGACACCGTAAGTCCGCAACGACTCAAGTCTAGCACGACTCAATGAAGACAGAGATGTGAGAGGAGCAAGTCTGGAAAGGCCCACATGGACAAGACAGATGGAAAGGCTTAGCATCGGGAAAGGCTGATACAACGCGCCACATCTTTAAGGCGGTAAGCACACGATCAAAATGCTGTGTCGCATGATGTAGCCGCTACAAGGGTGCAAGCTTTGCTATTTGCGTGGAAGCATATGGGCACCGCTAAAGGCTCAAGCATTGTCAGTGTCGGGAGCAGGGCCCTAGGTTGGGCGGCAGTGGGGAAGGAGCTTCTGCATAACCTCACCTCACCCCAGCATGCTTTCTGTGAATGGTGGACCAAGTCTATCCTTATCCAGCTTAAGCAATCAACACGACGCGCTCGTGGCTCGCGTTCATGGATGATGAGCGGTTGGTGATGCGTTGTCCAACAGATGCCGTGCGACTGGCCACTAGAAAGGTCAGTCCACTGGCAACGAAACGGCTTGCGTAACACTAATCAGCCTTGCCGCGGTGGAAGGAGCCGGCATATCTGAATATCGAGGTGGGCGCTTCGAAGAGAGAATGACCAGACGAGGTCGTGAGGAGTTGAGGAGGAGTGGACTCGCTTCGTAGCCGCCCGGGCTAAGGGGCCAGCCCGCAGGATGCCAACACGAGCCCAAAAAGCTTCGTCGTCTACCAATGGCTTCGACGCACAGCGACCTGGGACGAGTTCGAGCTATGAATTATAATATATGAATTGAATTGGCGCCCGCTGTGTATAGGCTCGATTTCAAATTCTGATCTTCACCCTGGGATATCTGCCACTGTCGATAACTCAGACTGGAAAGCTCGGTTGCAATCTTCAGGCGAGCGACCCTGGTCGGGTCACGCAGAGGTGACAGTGGCAAGTCGAATCCATCTGCCCATCTCGTGTTTCACTGGGACGTCCAAACTCCGTTCCAGCAGTTAAACGATAGGGTCGATCGCCAGCTTCAGGCGTGCTGTGACATTCGGACGGCAACCTTACAACTATTCTAAGCACCACACCACGATACATTTCGTCCAACCTTGCCCAACGCATTCTGCCACGAGAAGTACGCCTCAATCTCAAAGGCACTGCTGCAGAAATAGCATAGGCGGTGGTTCAAAACGGCACGAAGTCGTGGGCTTGTCCCAACTATACATACCAAAGACCTGAGGTGCGAACTTCCGCAGACTATTTAACCACGACAGTACCAAGTCTCTATCGTTGGAATCTATAGCGTGGAGGCCAAGCCACCAGTACGCACGTGGTGTGGTGTGTTAGGAATCCTTCAGCTCGAATCAGCCCCAGCAGCTACAGCTGCACCTATGGAGCCAAGGATGCGTGATCATTCCTATGATTGGTTCATTTCTAGCGTGGGCGATATAGTTCCGTTTTGGGCACCGCGTGGGCGCTTACAGCTCTCCTACCAGAGTCGTAGTCAGCTCGCCAACCATCTCCGCTGCGCACCTCGCCACGCCACTCGTGCAGCACATTGCCGCCAAGGACGTGCCTGGCCATGCATGCGAGAGTGGGCGTGTGGACGCTAAATCGTGGAGCATTCCATAAGTCCTACCCATGTCCTCAGAGACCCAGTGTAAGCTGCTCGTCCCGTTTCATCTATGCCTGTGATCTTCATGAACCTTTCGCGTATGAGCTGAGCGCTTGACTGGAATCCTTCGCATGCGCCGCAACCCTGCGTAGTCAGGCCTGTCAGCAAGACTGGGCGCATCGTCTCTGCGATCCGGCCTTCTTGCACACTACAACGAACAACCTCGACATAGCCTTACGCCGCGAAGCGACGCTGGTATCATTATGTACGCTCTCGGCGTGCTCCTGGCCTTGCTGTCGGCCATATCAATAGCTCGGGCACATACTGTGATCACATATCCTGGCTGGCGAGGAAACAACCTACATACGAACGGCACTCTTCCTTCCGAAAATCCAGAATCATTAGGCATCGACTTCTCTGACAACGGCACGGTCGCTTTCCCATGGGGGCAGCAATGGATATATCCTTGTAAGCGCAGCATTCATGAATACCCACGACAATGAAATGATAGACTGACATTACATCCTCAGGCGGCGGCATGCCACAGTCAACCAACCGCACCAAGTGGCCAGTCCACGGTGGTGGACTATCCATCCAGCCAGGCTGGTTTCCCGGTCATAGCTTTGCGATGTTCTACGTCAATATCGGCATCACTGAAGAAGGCAGTCTTGCGCCTCCGAATATGTCACACCCGGTAGTTCCGCCGTTCCAGCTCGTGGGTCCGAACAATCTCGAATACCCTGGTCAGTTCTGTCTGCCACAAATCGGCATGCCCAAAGACCTCGACCTACAAGTTGGCACGAACATCACAATTCAGGTGATAGAGCTGGCGCAACACGGTGCTGCGTTGTACAATGTAAGTCCAGATGCCGCGACACCCCAGGCGCCCGTCCTTGATGCGCGCACGTAAGCTGACACATGTCTTCAAGTGTGTCGACGTAACACTCGTTGAGCCCGAAGAAGTCGAGGAGATAACCAAGGATAATTGCTACAACAGCTCCACTTTCGACTTTAACCTCGTGTATGCTACAACTCCGATTGGCAGTGACGCTCCTGCAGCTTTATCAACACCTTCGACCGCTTCTTTCGCTCTTCTTGCTGCGGCATTAGTCTCCATCGTTGGAGGGCTTACGGTATAAGGGAGTCTGCTGTGCGTCGGTACTTAATGTTGGAACGACTTCTGTTTTGTTAGGAAATTTGATACCTTGTGCATATATGCCGCTCTTTACAGGCAGTCATCGGATTTCACGGCTGGCTTCATATAAGCAAAATTACAATAGTACATTCTGAGCCTTGTGATGGTCAGATCCACCCCAAAAAGCCAAGTCTTCCAGTCCAGAGTTTGCAGATCAGCATATCGAGACCCACTGCTGATACTACTCGCATTCTCCTATGACTCTCTTCCTAGCATTCTGCTTGAGGCACCTGTCCGGCATCAGCCATGCCATCATGGCTGTACCAGCGGCTGAAAATACTGACGATCCCTTGATCCGACACGGCCAATGCGATAGATCACCACCAAAGCCATCTCCCTGATGGGGATGTGGTGAGACCGCAAGGCAGCATTGGTGGAGAGCACAATTCTGGCGCCAGCAGCGTCGCAGTCCTTTTGGCTTCTTCCTTTGTTCGATTGCGCGAAGTGGGTAAACACTCGACTTGTCGTCCATATACTCGGCCCCGTGATGAATCGTTTGTGTGGTTGCTCAACCGGAACTGAATAGTGGTCGTGGCTCTCGATGTACGTACCTCTTTGTCTGATCTCAGGTTGTAGGGTTAGACCTGGCTTGTGATTCAGCGTCTGGTTATCTAACGGCATCCCAAGAAGTTAGCGTGTGGCATGGCATGGTACGGCGGTGGCCGAGGGCGGAAGATTGACGCCAACTGTGCTACACACCTTGTGCATTTTTTTTGGAGGTATCCTACTGAGTATCAAGACTCGCCTTCGGGTTTGCTATGTGATCGTCCACCGAGCTCATGGGTAGTGTTGCCCGACCAAGGTAGTGGAGCTTTCGTGGCACTCACTTGAGCGCTTTGTTAGATCTTGCGTTGCAGATCGCAGCCAGCATAGAGTTTCATGGGCGGGCAGTGCGTGCAATTGCTTGACTGGGAAGGGAGAGCAGTAGTGGCGTGTCGGCAAGTCACTCACAGTGACCCTGTGTAACGCACTGCATACATACCAGTCTGCGTGCTTCTTTTGCAGACCAAACCTCTGCATTGCCTTTCTCTCTTGCTTTCTAACATGTCTATCAAGCAATTCCTCCTGGCAGCGACACTCTTCTGCATCGTCTCGTCTCAGGATCCATTATCCTGCACTGGCTCGCTAGACACAATGCTGCAAAAACAAGGGCACTGCCGCTTGTTCGTTTGAGATTGGTGGTACAACGCTCTCCAGAAACTGCGTGCCAAAAGGCAGAGTAAGTCTCCACCCACATCGGAGGGCACTCAGTCTCAAGGCCAGCTGCCGTTCAAGTTTGCGAGTACTCACAAACACGATGACTGACTCGGCTTGTTTCCCGATATACAGGGCGTTCTTCCTGCTCTATGTGTCGCAGGTACGCGCACGTCGAGCACACAGGGTTTACCTTGCCCGGTCCGAGTGGAGGGCACGATCTTCGAACTCGGTACATGTGGCGTCAATTCGAATATATGGATGTGTTCGCCTCTGGACCCGAGGGCAATAGCTGACTTGACCTTTATTCTGCCATTGCAGGGCAAGCCATCTTGTATGGCCTGAATTCGATTGACAGCACCTCGAGGGACTGGGATTTCTAATGGCTGACAAGGTATGGGTGATTCAAATCTGCTTCAATACTTGGTTGAGTCAGCGACAAGTATCAAAAAGTGGGACCTGGAGAGTACTGTCCTCTTCTATTGTCTCTAAACAGCAATTCAACGTCCTGAATAGTGCCAGACTCACATGCGTGCGCAGCAGCATTGCTGTAAGAAGTCGTGCACACCAGTCTCTTTTTGAAGTCTGCCATCCCCAACTGGACATCTGCGACGTTCGGCCTCCGAGAAGCGGTGTTCACAATGTAAGTTTCTACTAGAAGTACTTGCTTCTGGGACTAGTATTGCTGTCATTACAGGGCCAGCCATTTTGCTCTGCTTCTCGTTTGAGAAATGGTGCTCCCTGTGGCTTCCATGGACTAGTTGAACGCATGGCTTCAGAGTCGGTGAGGCTTAAGCACGAGTAAGGCTATTGATGTCTGTCATCATTGATCTGCTTATGGTTATGTTGTAACAGTCCATGTGAGGCGTTAGCTACGTGTGCGTATCAGCAGCTTTTTGGCATCAGAAGTCCTGCACACCTGTTTCTCCCTGTGGCCGGCCATCTCCAACAAATTCCTGCTCCTCACCGTCAAAGTATTCGTCCTGTGCCCCTCTAGCCTCTTCATCGATGTCGTCAAATTCTTCCCCGTTATCGACCGTACCATAATCGAAGTCATTGTCCTCACCCCTCATGAATCTCCTACCCATCACATCTTTCCATCTGACCAAGCCCTCCTCCTTCCCTCCAACTCGCTCGCTAGCATCTTCCTCGAGACCCACTATCTCACCATTCGCTCCGCGTTCATACACGAGCGGATTGCCATTATCGGGAGCCTGCAAAGCCTCGACCTTGGCTTCAGAGCGCACAAGCGTTGCTTCCAGATTCCCAGCAGCGCCGCGCGCGCGGCCTTCAGCTTCTCGTTCGGCTGCTGACTGGAACCGCCGGACGAGCCGATCGTAGAGGAGAGGATCTGTAAAAGGCAAAGAAAAGTGTTGGCGCCTGGACGGACGCAAGAAGAATACTTATGAATGACATGGTCTGGCGTGCGCTTACAGACGCTCGCAGACGTGGTTTAAGGAGAAGGTGGTTATGGACCTGCGTGTTCTAGATTTGAGCCGTCGAAGTATGACGGGTTGAGGGCCAAGTAGCGTCTACGACGGGTCTGTATGCGAAGACGCGATGCGCGCTCGGCGTTGTTTGTAGTGGGAGGGTGTGGACGACGGTCGACAAGGTCGACAAGTTCTTCTTGTTCGCGCTCACGAGTGGGTAGCTCCATTGTGCTAGGAGTCTGGGGAGAGACTTCAGGGAAATGAGGCATATTGGTAATATGAGTAAAGTTGTGGTACGGGCAGTGACCTGAACACGAACGCGAACATGAATGTCGTGTTTGCTGCTGATGTCATCGTTGTGAAGCGACGTGATTTGGAGAAGAAAGCCCGAACCCTTCTTACCACAATAACAAAGTATCAATTTGTTGTAAGCAAAATGAACATGTCCACAATTTCCATGATATTCCGACCACGACACATTCTACAAAGCCACAGACTCACTATTGACGTGTGACAATAAATTGGTATGCATCCCTGTCGGCTTTGCTAGAAACAGTCACGAAACAGATGCTGATCGATACAGTTCGAAATTGCCCACAATGTCCAATACCAGCGCCAACCAAGGAGCGTTGCCAGCACTGCCACACAATGTCCTGATATTCTCTCCCTCAAGCCCAGAGGCCGCAAAAGCGCTCTTGAACGGCCGAATTTTCACCAAACTTGCTGCCACAAACAGAACCACCCCAGAACAGCTGGCGGCGGCGGTTCAGAAAATAACGCCCAAGGAAAGCAGAGAAAAGTTCTGCCTGCCCTTCCGTAAAGGCATTCTCATCTTCGACGGAGCCGATCCTGATACAGACCAGGGGAAGTTTACAGATGAACACCACGAGCATTTCCGCGAAGTCTGCCTCGCCCTCAAAGATGCCGACATCAATCTTGATTTTTCCGCATGCATTTTTGATGCTGATCAGATTCTGAAGGCTGGCTTTCAGCTGGATGCCATGAGCCAAGGGGCTGTTCTGGTCATCGATTTGATGGATGGCGGAGATGACGATGACGACGACAGTGACGACGAGGACGAGGATGAGGACGATGAAGTGACCCAGGCGAAATTGAATGCTTTGGTCAGCGGAAATACCGTCCAGGCGCAGTGATCAGTCGACGAAACCTTTAAACCCTCTGAATGAACACAGCATTCGTACAAGCATTTCCTACGGTTGACACTCACCAATTGCTTGCAAACATTGTCTACTATTACAAGTTCTTTCCATACTTGCTGGTAATATTGCCACCACTCCTCACACCCTTCTTAGCTACAAAAGTGTTCACGCCTCTCTCACCGGCGCCTTCATCGGGGACCAACAGAAGGTCGAACACGACAAGCTAGGAGGAGTCTTGCGGAACCCACTGCATGGTTCAGCTTCCCCAGGTACAGTACCTCCACAAAGAGCTTTGCGGAGGACTTTTGGTGCCAATTTGTAGGAGAGATCCGATCTGTCTCACCTGCGGGCCGGCATTACCGATTATGTCTCAGATGCTATTCCGCCACGTGAGCGCCAACACGCTGGGTGCGCGCAGACTCTGGATTCACGGAACGACTCTCTTCAAGCAAGGTATCGTCTCTGAAATCAACAGTGTGCTGTAGCACGACTCGGGAATCCAGTACCCTCCTCTCATTTGTATGACACTCACACTCACGAGACTGGGCAATGCAAGGCGGTCTACATACCCTGCTGCGCAAGCCCTATACACGGAAGCTCAGCTATGGACTAGTTCAACCCGAAGTGTGGGAGTAAGTTATCAGGCGAGCGAGCCGCAGATCGCATGCACTAGCCTGACTTCGTCGACGAGTTCCGGGGCTCTCACGGCTACTCTAGACATACAAGGCACCGATAGACTGCTATTCAGTTCCTCTCGAAAGACCCAGTACCCGACGCTGTCGCTGGCCCTTGTTGTGCCCAGTTTGCGGTCTCGCGAGCAGCGATACGGCGACTACCGATCGACAAATACGAGCAGACCTGGCAGTGGATCTGGCCGCTCGAGGTCCCCGCAGACCAGGCGAGCATGAAGTCCGGTCTAGTCCTGGAGTACATGTGGCACATCATATTCGGCAAGCCGGCATACTACTGCCCTGCAGCCAAAGAATGCTACTGTGAGAAGTGGGGCATGTGCGATCTGCAATGTGAGCGAGAAGGCTGGTGCCTGGGACGCGTTTGGCACAACCCGCTGAAGAATCCGATCTTTGGGCTTTCCAAACCCATACCGGTAAGTGTAGCAAGATTTGTGGAAAAAAGGGTCTGTGTCAGAGTCCAGAGCTAACAGGTATGTCCGTGTAGGATGGCTGGCTTGTAGAAGGACAATCCACGATTGGCAAAGACGGCTACTTTCCCTACCAGGATTGGGAGAAGAACCCGGAGGAGATCGTGTTCCATTAGCGATTAGCTACCGCATTGGAAAGAATGTCGTCAGCGACATGGACTCGATATTCGTTTCTGAACCATTGCACCACAGTCCACGCATGTAACGTAGGAACATATAGCCTCTTTGCAAGTAATCAGCGAAGAGTGTTAGACGTGTTGCGTAACAAGCATTGAATCGAGAGTAAAGACCGTGCGAGTCCACAAGACCATGATCGAATCGAATCAAGTTTGAAGAGGAATGAAAAAAACATTTCTGCAAAGTTAAGAAGAATCCTACATCTCGCAAAAGGGGGTATTTCATCCTGCGCAAAATATAAGAAGCAAGAAAAGAGGGTGCAGACTAGATACACAAAACCACAACAGAAAACGCATTCTCTCTCACACATCCTCTCTCTTTCTTACAAATAGCAACAACATTATCGATGAAGAAAGATCATACAGATGCAATCGATCCTACCAGATGCATCAGCCCTGAATTGCTTGAGGAGTTCCGCATCTAATAGATTGATGATATTCTCGTTCCACTTCCCCTCTCGAGTCTTCTTCCACTGCCGTCACCGCCGCCAACTGCCCGTTTCATAATGCCCATGATACTCGTGCGTGTCGTTCGTTGTCGTGGTTGTAATTACATTCTTGTTTCCCTTTTTCATAACTGTGTGAAAGCTCGTTCTTGTAGAGCCAGCTCTGGAGCTGGTCCTGTACTCTTCTCTAGTAGAGTTGTATCACAACGGGAGAGTTTACAACTCGTCGTGCGCGCTGTCTTTGGTCGCCTCGGGCTCGCTGACAACAGCCTCGGAAGCCTGAACAGCAAGTTCGCTCATGCGGCTCTTAGCGCTCTCGACGGCCTCGAAGATCCTGTTGCCGGCACTCTCCATCGCGCCGCGCTCGTCCTCGCCGTAGATGGCACTGCTCACTGCTGAGCGGGCGGATTCGACTTGGTCAACGATGGCAGACGTAGCGGCTGCGATGGGACCGGTTGTCGTGCCGTAAAGAGCTTCTGATATGGCACGCGATGCCGATTCAGCGGCAAGACTCATTGAGCTCTGAGCAGCCTCGGCGTAACCAGTTTCGTGGCCGTAGACGGCGCCGCTGGCAGAAGAGTAGGCAGAGTCGGCGGCAGATGAAGCTTGCTCGTAGGCGCCTGTTAGAGTGTTAGCATAGCGAAGTACAGATGATTAGAGGTACTACTTACCCTTGCTGCTGCCATACACCTGTGCGCTAGCGACATCGAGCGCACTCTCGATCTGCTCTTGAACAGATTCCAAGACAGCCTCAATAGTTGGTGGCGGAGTGAAAACGCTTGTCACGACCGAAGAAGCGCTCTCATAGACCTCTTCAGCGTAGCTGGAAGCGGCAGACGCCAGATGGGGTGCACCAGTGTAGTATGCAGACTGCAGGCGAGCCATTACGGACTCGGTGAACTCGGGCTCGCGCTCGCTGATGAGCTCGGAGAAGAGCGACTGCACAGCCTCGTACTGGTAGATGGCACCCTCGGTCGCCTGGGCATAGACAGAAGTGGCGGTGCTGAAGACGGCATCGGTGAAAGGAGGCGGTTGGCCGTAGACTTGGTCGCTGGCAAGAGCGATAAGTGAAAGCCAGTTCTCTTCGGCACGAGAAGACATAGATTGAACGAATGGAGTCTCGGTACCATAGATGGCAGTGCTGACGGCAGATGCGGCTTGGTCGTAGGCGGCAGGGGTAGTACCGTAGATCGCGTCATGCGCGTAGGAAGAAGCATACTCCATCTGAGAGGAAGCAGCTGCGAGAGCGGCTTCGTACTGGGACTGTGCCTCGTGCATCACGGACTGCACAGGCGACTCCGAGGTAGCACCAGCAGCAGATTTAGCCTTGTTGGTAAGAGCATCAAGATTGGCGCTGGCAGCAGCGACAGCAGAGCTGTACGAAGCGGAAGCAGCATCGATATAGGATTGGTAGGCAGGCTTCTTGTATGCGTCTGTAGCAGCGGCGAGTTGGCTGGAGGCGGCAGAGAAGACCACATCGTACTCGGAGGAGATGGAATAGAGGACGGATTGAGCGGGAGACTTAGAGGTGACACCAGCCGCCGAGGTAGCAGAAGCATAAAGATCCTGCATGTGCGAACTGGCGGCGATTATAGCAGCGTCGTATGTGCTCTGAGCAGCGGCAACGTATGCCTGCCAGCCAGTAGTGGGAGTAGCACCAACAGCACTGCTCGCTGCACCCACGAACGAAGAGTACTGGTCGTGAGCGTAGCCGATACCCTGATAGTAAGCCTGCTGAGCACTAGCAAGATACGCCTGGGCAGCAGGAGTAGGCTCTGCACCAACAGCAATCTTGGCACTCTGATATTGAGCAGAGGCAGCAGACAGACCCTCAGACAGACGCGAGGCCGCGATAGCGCTGATGCTGGCGTAGGCATCCTCGACCTTCTCGAAGACAGGGGGAGCTGTAGGGAGTGCTTCTGCTGCAGAGTTGTACCTATCGCTGGCAGCAGAGATAGCATCGGAATAGGCAGATTTGGCAGACTGGAACATTTGCCTGTGGACGGGCTTAGCAGTGCCGGCCATCTGCTCATAGATGCGAGACTTGGCAGCATCGTAATGAGATTGTGCCTGAGCACTGGCCTCCTGGTATCTGGAGGCAGCGGCGATAGCTACACTCTCGGAAGTCTGGGCAGCCTGGGCAGCGATGGATGCAGCGGCAGAGCTTGCTGAAGAGGCATAACCGGCAGGTGATGGAGTGCCGTAGATAGCCTGAGAAGCGGCAGAAACCGCGGCAAGGTATTGCTCCTTGACAGCATCAGTTCCCTCAGGCTGAGAGCCGTAAAGGATGCTGCTAGCAGCGCTCATGGCGCTCTCGTATTGCTCGCTAGCAACAGAAGTGACGCTTTCTACGTTACCCTGAGTGGAGGTGGCAGGCTTGATGGCATCTTCGATGGCTTGTGTGAGGCGTGCACCCTGGTCAAGTGCATTGTCGACCATTTCCTGAATGCGCTCGCTATAGCTGCCAATGGAGTCGACATCGTCGTCAAATTCCTCATCCATGATAGGACCGCTGGACGAAGGGACAGCCTGTGCCATGGCACCACCCCAGACCTTGGAGGAGACAGTCTCAGATGCAGCGGAAGCGGCAGATGAGACGGTCGAGCTAGCATCATCAACAATGTCAGAAGCGTAGTCAGAAGCCTCGGAAGCGACAGAAGAGGCACTGGAAACGCCTTCGCTCGCAGCAGAAGAAGCACTGCTGCCGGCATCATCCTTGGAGGAGCGGCCAGCGGCAAGAATGCTCGCAGCCTTGGGTCCAAGACTTTCAGAAGCAGAAGAGGCCAGGCTTTCGTAGTCCCGAGTCTCAGAGCCGACAAGAGCCTCAGATGCTGAGGAAGAAGCGTCCGTTAGGGAGTCAGTGAGAGAAGATTCAGTGCCAACGACTGCAGAGCTAGCAGCGGAAGAAGCACTCGAGACAGACTCGGCCACCTTGCTCGTGACGCTCTCCACAGCAGGCTGCTCGCTACCAATGACGGCCTCGGAAGCCTTGCTTGCGACACTCTCGGCAGAGCCGGTGGATGAACCGGCGACCGCCTCAGAAGCGCTGGAGGCAGCCTCGGAGGCCGCCTGTGCAGCGGCAGCAATGCTCTGCTCGATCTTACGCTGAGCACGCTTGGAGACTGCTGGGGTGGTCTTCGTTTCAAAATCATCGCTTGAATCTTCAGCGGTGATCTTCCACTTGCCGACATCCTTAAGTCTGGCAAGTTCCTTGGCGGCCTGCTCAGCAATGGCCATACCCTGCTGCTCTACCCCCTCAGCGGCATCCTTGGAGGCGGCGATGCTGTCGTGCTTGACGGCGACCTGCTCGACATCCTTGCGCCAGGCTTTGGTAGCCTTCTTCAGGTCGTTATACTTGGACCAGTCCTTGTGAGCAAGGCCGCTGTCAGAGTACTTGCGGCCAATCTCGGTAAGGCGCAGCTCGCGAATGCCGTCCACAGTCTCAAGAGTCGACTCGAGAGCCTTGTTGATGAGATCAGTAGTCTGGACATTGTAAGCCTGGTGCCACTCTCTGATTGCCTGCGCGCGAGCCTTGACGTTCTGACCAGCAGAGCGGATGGCTGTAGCAAGAGCGATCTGAGCCTCCTCGATATCATCGTCGGTAGCCTCCTCGGGAATGCCGCCAACAATGGCGAGGATGCGGGCCTTGGAGCTGTTAATGACGCCTTCCACGGTCTCCTCAAGCTGGACGACAAGCGATTTGCCGACGCCCTCAACCTGACTCTTCTGCTGGTGACTGGTGATCTCGTCGATGCGTTCGTTCAGGTGCTCGGTACCCTCATCGACGGCCTTTGCGCAGACCTCTTCCCAGCTCTTGAGGTCCTTGAGGAAAAGATCGCGAGGGTCGACAGACGCGGAGGGTTCGGCGGCAACGCTGTTGGCAGAAGAAGAACCCCTTGCAGCTTCAGAGGCGGCAGATGAGACACTGGAGGCAGAGGAGACTGCTGTGGAGGAAGCATCGACAACACTTGAAGACTTCTCCATGCTCTTCACTTCGGCCTCAATCTTCTTCTCGTCACTGTAGCGACCAAGACGCTCGGTAATGCGCATAAGCTGAGGCTCGACGTTCTCGCCGTACAGCACGCGAATCTTGGGCCAGATCTGGCGGACCCAGAATGACCAGGCTGCACTGCTGGCATACTGCGCCTGAGGCAGAGCAGTGTCAACAGCGAACTGGCGACCCTGAGTGAAGAGCTTCTGGGTGTAAGGTGCAGTCTTGCGGTATACGGGCTCAAGCTCGAGCTCCCAGATATCGGCGGCTGAAGTCTTCAAAGACTGGTAGTGAGGGTTGACAGAGTCATATGCCTTGTTTACATACGGACCCAGCACTGCCTCATACTGCTTTCCCGCGTGGTGTCTGGCAACGTCAAGCTGCGGCTTGACAGTCTTGTCCCACTGCTCATAGCCAAGCTTTTGCGCCTGAGCGACCCGAGGAGCAGCGTGCTGCTGGTACAGAGCATGACCTGGAGTGTAGACTTGAGAGTGGAATCGGTCGAAGTAGGGTTGAGCCTGCTGGACGTAGGGCGAGAGATGTTGGTCGTAGTAAGGCTGGGCGTAGGGTGTAATGTAGTGTCTGGCCTGCAGATATCCCTTACACACTTTGGGTGAGGATTCGGAGAGGTCGTTTTGCGAGGACGGGCACCTGAAGATGACTGTGATCAGACTGTACCAAATCAGCAGCTTGGCGCCCTTGTCGACGAGCCATCCGGAATAGGAGCGTCTATGGGTTCTCCTGCGAGACGAACGCGTCGACTTGGCGGTGGTGTTGGCGGTAGTATGTGAGGCGGCCGATGGCGCGGTGCTGCCGTTCTGTTGGGCCGACATGGGGGATTTGGCGGTGCCGTTGGCCTTTTTCGCCATTGTGGCAGGTATTTTGGCGGGTGGTGATGGCTGGCTTGCAGAGGAAGGGAAAGAGTGTTGATTATGGCGATTGTTAGCTCGGCCGGGGGAAGCTCCAGTCTGTGCTCCGCGTCACAGCTGACAGCTGGGAAACAAGGCTTGTGTCGCGTGGGTAATGCGAGACTGCGTTAGCTTTGAGAAAAGTGGTGACAACAGAGTTATATTGGAAGTGAAAGTATGACACAGCTTCTTTATCATCACACCCATCACCGTACAGGCACATTACAGTATTATTGTGCCGTTATCTCCCCTGCCAACTTTAATCTCGCTTTCGCCTGTCAATCATCACGTCATCTCTCACATGCTCGAGCCCTCCCTTGAATGTTCTGCCCTGACGTTTTGCACGATCTAGAACGCATGCCATAAGTTTACGTGCGCTATCTCGATGGTGGATTATATCGTTTTGTGTCCAGTATATTACTCTTGATCATCAACTGGCGCTAGAGATTTTCGGTTGCTGGAGGACTTCTAAGAGCTATGTTTGCTGAGAGGTGCAAGAAGGCTGAGCATAGCATCCCATGAGCTATTAAGAACGACATCAGATAGAAGAGTGTAAACTTGAGGACTGTGGTGGTTATGCACGTATGCTTGAGGCTGACATGAGCCATCGAGCACGAAAACGACATTCTCAAGAAAGGTCACAAGCACACAAGCCATCAATACGTGCCTCAAGAGCTATGCACTAACACTATCGAACACCAACCCAAGAATCGCTAGCCCTTGAGCGATCTCAGCGGACGTACAGTTAATCCGCGGGCCAATGCGAAACACAGTCCCGCTCTGCAGCTGGCACCACAGACCAGCCTTCCACATCAGTTCAGATATCCGCATCGCCAACACGGGATCACGGTCTCTGCAACCACCGCCCTTGATGATTTCTATACCCGCCATCAGCCCACAACCGCGTACATCGCCAACGAACGAGTACTTCTTCTGCAGGTATTGCAGACCACGGAGGAGTTGTTCGCCCCTCACCTTAGCATTCGTGGCTAGATCATCTCGCAGGACGATGTCGAGGACCCTATTCCCAACAGCCGCCACGAGAGGATCGTTGGTATGTGTTGTGAAACACATGAAGCCATTCCGTCGACCAGCGTCATCTATTGCGGCACCGGTGACCATCGCACTGAGAGGCAATCCGTTGGCGAGCGGCTTGCTTAGCGTTAAAATGTCCGGCACAACGTCGTGGTGTTCGAAAGCGAACATCTTGCCCGTGCGGCCCAGGCCGGTCTGCGCTTCGTCTATTATGAGGAGCATTCCACGGCGCTCGCAGTGCTGCTTCAGAGCTTGAAGGTAGCCTGGTGGTAGCACGTGTATACCTCCATCGCCCTGTATGCATTCCACTATGCAGGCCGCAAGTGAGCCACACGAGGCTTGGTCGATCATTTGCCAGCCGAAATCCAGTTCCGATTTCCAATCATATGAACCGTCGTGATGTCGGAAGATCGAACGGTAGGCATTTGGCTGAGGAAGCATGAAGTTTCCAGGAGACAACGGTCCTCAAGACATGTCAGCTCAACAAGGTACCGAAGCTCACATCCCAGGTCTCTTACCATGTCCTCTCCGGCCAGCGTGATACTGGGCACCCTGAGCCACAGGTGTCATACCATGCCATGACTGCCCAAGGGCTACGATCTCGAACTTGCCAGTGACGACTTTGGCAAGCCGGATCGCCGCTTCGTTGCTCTCGGATCCAGTGCTGAAGAACACCGTTCTGTCTAGACCGGCTGGCATGAGCGACGTCAACTGATTGGCCAGCGTCAAGACCGGCGTCGATAGCATGCAAGACGAAAGGTGGTCGAGAGTCTCGCTGGTTTCCTGAATTGACCTCGTAATCTCAGGATGACAGTGACCCAGCAAAGACGCCATCTGGAAAAGTGTTTTTCATCTCAGCATTGTCGACATATAGGTGAAGATATTGGCCTCCCACTGACCTGCCCAGACGTCCAGTCAAGAATCTTCGCGCCATCTGCAGTAGTGAGCTCTGATAGATGAGCGCCTACGATGATGTCTTGTACAGTATCTGCTCCATAATATGCCAGAGCATCAAGGCTGTCGTGAGAGGGTTTCATCTTTGCTGTATGCTGGGGTGGAGAACCATGCTGACCCGTGGCAGCAGTACTGCGTTTTTCAATGGTATTTTAGGCTTTCTGAATGCTTGAAGTAATGAACAAATCACTCAATCCAAGACTTTCACGATATGCACGTCCGGAGATAGCGACCACCTGCCACTGTCTCGAAACGGAAGCTGGACGCTCAGCCGCAGTAAAAATAGTCCGCATTTGACGTGATACGGAGGAGCCGACGGATTAAATCTATCAGCCTCTGATCGTTGGAGCTGGAGGATTGAGTAGCGCGATGATCATTCCTCCGCAATCTAGACTGCTGTGTGCATGGTTTTTCCAGGCATGCATACAAACTGGACGCACGCTCACCGCCGGATGACATATAGGCCAGTTGCCATGGCCTGCTGAATGTCGTTTCCGAACTTCAATGTCAGCATGTACGTGACAGAACGACAGCCTGAAGTGGAGAAGGTCTTTTGATGCGTAATTGTGCGGTGTGCCGGAACCTATAGGTTTCAGCTGTTATATGTCAAATATTGAAACTTGTCGCATTGGTGACACGACGGCTGACATGCATATACGTTACCCACGTAATGTCGTGCCTAAACATCTAGACCGTTCGTCTAGAATCTTTTAAGATGTCGTTGGGGACACAATGAACGTCGGACCACAAAGGCCCGCTCGTGATCTTACCTTCGGACATACTCCGAAGATGTTTGCAATCCCGGACGAAGTACAAACCTGCCTACGAGAACAGGGACTCGCCATTTCAAAAGAGAATATCGTCGTTCTGCGCAAAGATGCACCGGCACATCCCAGGAATTGGAGCATGGCTCGCAAACTCTACGACACCGGCGTTCTCGTAGCCTTCATCACGGTCTCGTAAGTATTATCTTTGTGCGTATGCACGCGCTCGCACGTGGCTAATCCTTCTGCAACCAGAGCGATGCTCGGCAATGTAGGAGTACACTTATCTGATCCTTCGAGCGGCGATGTATGATTAGCTAACCACACAATCCACCCGAATAGTCGGGCGTCGCCGCCGAGGGACTGGCAGATCTCGATACAAGTCTTGTGATTTCGAAGATCGCTTTCGCATCAATGTGGGATGCAAATACAGAACCTTTTCTTGCCCATTCGCTCATGCTTCGCAGGTTCTTCTTCGGCCAAGCAGTAGGCGGATTGATCCTGCCTCCGTATACCGAGAGCTTTGGACGGCGAACCGCAAACCTCGTAGCTTGCCTTAGCTATGCTGTCTTCTGCGCCATCGTCGGACTTGGAAACTCTCTAGCAGCAGTGATCATTGGCCGCTTTGGCTGTGGCTTTTTGTCCGCCCTGCCGACTGTAGTTGGATCGGGTTCGATCGAAGATCTCTGGGATGTCAGGCAGAGAATCTGGGCCATCGACATTTGGATCAAAGGTTCCATTGTTGGGATTGCTCTGGGGCCTACTGTTGGGGTGTACATATCCAGTTCCGCGCTGGGTTGGTACGTTGGAAAAAGCCGACCGAAGTCGACAGACACCGCTAATAATGTCAGGGCTTGGGTCTTTTACATGGGAGCAATCGCCCTTGCAGTTATCTTCGTTGGCTTCTGGTTCACCCAGGAGAGTCGGCCAAGCGTAATACTGAACCACCGTCTCAATCGGGTGCGGGAAACGACAGGATTTGATGGCCTTACCTGCGACGAGTCCAGCAAGATCCCCGGTATACGGACTTTCGTCAACACGATGGTGTCACGGCCCATCAGATTCTTCTTCACAGAACCGATCGTCTGCACAGTCAGTATCATGAGCGCAACGATCTTCGGATCCGTCTATCTCCAGACCGAAGGCATCAAAATCATTTATCGATCTTTTGGCTTTGATGAGCGTCAATCCGCCCTGCCATTAATCAGCTGGAATGTGGGATTGATATTGACAGTGCCGCTTCGCATGTATGACTGGAAGTTCGTGTCATATCGCCTGCGGCTGGGCCACGATGTCCGTCCGGAGGACAAGATGACTGGGTTCTACGTCGCAGCGCCTGTACTCGCGGTTTCGCTCTGGTGGCTGTCTTGGACTATACCTCCTTATGTAAGATACTGTGCCGAGCTCCGTGTGCTATGAATTTCATTGACCGATTCTTAGGCCCCTGGGATCTCACCTCTGGTATCCATCGCTGCTCTCACACTCATAGGTGGCTGTATAAATGAGTTCGATGGTACCTTGCAAGGCTATCTCACGGACTCTTACACAGACTACGCTGCATCAGCAAACGCCCCGTTGGCATGCATTCGCGGGATCCTAAGCGCGGTCTTTCCCATATTTGGAGGGCAGATGTTCGAGGACCTGGGCAGTAACGTGAGCGGATCGATCCTAGCTGCCATTGCAACCATCTTTTGCTTTGTTGCGGTGTGGTTTTGGAGGCATGCAGCCGATGCTCGCGAGAGAAGCAGATTTGCTGTCACGTTCGGCGATGCGATGGAGAAAAATGCTTCAGAAGAATCCCTATGAGAAATACTGTGGATCCATATATTCATAGTTCGCATCCATCTTCCTCCTGCACACAATGCCAATGCGTGGCTTTGTACTGCACTACGTCAGTGACACGTGACTTGACGATGTTTGCCTTAGGTTGACAAATCAGGTCAGGGTCGGCATGTGAATCTGGCTTGTAACTAGCGATCGGCCTTCACTTCCGTCTCGGGTGCGATATAGACTAGCTGAAGATATTCATACACCGCCGATCCCTGCTACCTTGTCCGACAAGCCGCATCTCTTTGTCTGTGGAGTGTGTCATTGTATATCGGGTCCTGATAACCTACCGACTTCCTACTCCTAAACCCGATTCACTTCTTGCGACATCAACCTTGCTCCCCCGCTATCGCCGGCCATCTGGAGATTGTTGGCCCTCTGCGCATCCCACTTGACCACTTCGCAACTGCTCTACCTATTACCCACACAAAGCTTGCTGCCAACAAACGGTAGCAGCTGCACTCCGATGATCTGCTAGATCCACACATATCGCCGCTCAGGCTCACGACCTTCAGAAACACCATAATCTATCTTCCAACATGGACGACTACGACCCATTCTTTAATGGCGCATCGCCCCCAGACCACGACTCGGAGGATCATGTCACACTCGAAGATCTCTCATGGAAAGACACAGCCGCCTCGAAAGCCATCAGCGAGCCAGGATCCGTGGATCATCCTACTTGTCGCATATGCCGCAGCGAGGGAACACCAGAAGAGCCGCTATTTCACCCATGCAAATGCAGCGGTAGCATTCAGTATGTCCACCAGGAATGTCTGATGGAGTGGCTGTCGCATTCACACAAGAAGCACTGCGAGCTGTGCAAGACGCCCTTCCGCTTCACAAAGCTCTATGATGCCGACATGCCGGCGCAGCTACCTTGGGATGTCTTTATTAAGAGAGCGCTCATACACGTTGGTCAAGGCATCTCGAGCACAGCAAGAGGTATACTTGTGGGAATTGTGTGGCTGGTGATACTGCCCTTCTCAATCCGATATGCGTGGCGGTGGATGTTCTGGGCAGCCGACGCAGGCTGGGCAAGAGAGCTGTACCTACACAACATCAAACGCCTCGGCAGCGAGGGACTCGCAGCGCTGTGGGCACAGAACAGTTCGCTGGCGCAACCTGGAGACACTGTACTCGGTGACGGGCAACCAGGACCCACGAATGAAACTACGTACAATGCTTACAAGGACTTCATGAACAGCCTTGGATTTGACTGGATGGGCTCCAACATGACCAACGCATCTGTTCATGCACAGAGTCCTCAGTGGCCGCAAGCGGATACCTCGATCTTCTCATCCTGGACCTACCTTTCAGAGCTTACGCCAAACCCTAAATTGAACCGTGTTCTTCTTGACATCTTTGAAGGACAACTCATAACCTGCGTTGTTATAATTGGCTTCATTTTGATCTTCCTCATCCGCGAATGGGTCGTGCAGCAGCAGCCTATGGTGAACATCGAACAACTGAATAACGTGCAACAGCAACTTCGCGAGGCCGCGGATCGTGTCCAGGAAGAGAACGAGCGCTTCAGAAGACAACAGGAACTACTCGACCATGCACGCCGACGATTGCTGGAGCTCCAACGCGAGACCGAGGATGCTCAGCGACAGACTGTCGAAACTTTGGATGAGGATACGCCGGAATATATAGGCTGGGAGAGACTGGAAGAAATCATCGATGCTGCAACCGAAATGCTCAGCCGTGGCGACAGGGAAGGCTTTGAGACACAAGCCCCTATCTTCACCCAGCAAATCCGCGCAGCAGGATATGACCCATCAATAGACCCGGTTGAATTTACCGAAAGGATCAACAACAAGCTGGCATCGTACCCAGAGGCAGAGCGTAGGGAATGGGAGTCAATATTGGCAGCCGAAATTCGTAGGAAAAGAGGACAGGCTGGCCAGGTTGGAGCGAGAAATCCTAGTTCCCAAGGAGAAACCCTAGAGAGTGAGGGTACGGAGGAAGACGTTGGTTCAGTCGCGAGGCCGCCTATGCCCGAGAGAGACTTCTCCTCGCGCGCTACACAGATCCAGCGCTTGCTGGAAGAAGCTGATGGCATTTTTGGTCAAGTCCATGGCGATTCCACAGCCAGAGAGGACGCTTCACCATCACAACCAGAACTCCCTGAAGCGGGCCCGAGTATTGCTCGCTCTACATCGACAGAGAGCTGGCAGAGCATCTCGCAGCCTGGCGCGTCGTCTTCTGCAGAGAAAACTGACGAGCCTGCCAAGCGCCCCACTGAGTCCCATTACGATGTGGACAAGGAAGAGATCCCTATCACCAATGCAGGACCTAATGCAAAGATCAACATCAAACGCAGCGGTACAGGTAAAGCGAGAGCTGTCCCTGAGCCCAAGACCGAAGACAAGAATTCACCAGAGAATAAAGAGAAGATTAAGATTGATGAGGCAGTGAAGAAGCTGGAAGAAGAGATCGCAGCAGAAGACACGCCTGCGAACGACCAACAACCGACCAATTCTCAAAATCTCGAGTCTTCCACTGCTGACGGAGAGCAATCTACACAACCGAATGATGATTCCTTAGCTGGCCGCGTTGGCAGTGCCTTCAGGGAAGAGTTCGGGCTTGATGAAATCACACCGCCTGATGACAACCGCCACCTGCCGGGTTCCAGGCAGAATGATACCTCCAACCAGGAAATAGCGCCACCCAGCGAGGATGAGGAACACAGGCAAGAATTCGTGCCGCAGCGTCTCGAGTACGAACGCCTCGCTGATTGGTTCTGGGGCGAGATTCAAGCCCCCAACGCGCAGGAACCTGTCCCTGCCGCTCGTGAAGAGCGGGTGGACGATCAAGCTGCCGGAGGCGAGCCTCCAGTCGCACATGGTAACAACAATAACGTAGAGCCGGAACGGGACCAGCGACCAGAGAATGATGACGCTCGTGACCCCGAGGTCGTCGCTGCTGCTGCACAAGCTGGCTTGGACGCAGAGGCTGTCGAGGACGCAGAAGACCTCGAAGGCATTTTCGAACTTGTTGGCTTGCAAGGTCCACTCACTGCACTTCTGCAGACCTCTATGTTCTGTCTCGTGCTCGTGTCGGGCACCGTCTTCAGCGCCGTGGGTCTACCTTATGTCTTTGGCAAGCTAGTCCTCAGCTTCATCGGAAGCCCAGTCTACTTCATCTTCAAGATGCCGTTGCAGATGGCATCATTCATCGCTGATTTCGTCATCGACACCTCTCTGTTCGTTGGAGGTTGGTCGGTCATGGTCATTGGCCTGCTTAGCGAAGTCCTCTACACGGCTGTTGGTTCAATGATGCACCTTCCGTCTTCGAAGCTGCTCGAAACACTGAGTAATGCTGCTATGAATACGGCCAATGCGTCCGGAGATCGTCTGAAATATCTAATCATCACGGATGCTACTAGCGATCTTGGGTTGAGTGGAGCTTTCCTTGGAGCCAGTGTTCACTCGCATGCATCACTGCGAATCTTGCAACAGGAGACCAATTCTGTTCTAAAGTTCGTCGGTCATTCCGTCGCTTACGTCGTTGAAGCTCTCTCGAATGGATCGTTCGCCACGGCCTGGCACTCGGTGAAGTATGCCATGGCCTCTATGCCTGCCGTCCCTACACACATTCTTGCTGGCGTTCAGGCCATTCAAAAGTACACTGCGCCACTCATTGAGGCTCTGGCAACTTTGAAGACTGGCGCGCTAACTTTGAGCGTTCCATTGAACTCGCCTGCTTCGATAGACCCAGCTCTGATTTTCTGGAACTCGTCAGACCGCCTCTTCGCAGTCATCACTGGATACGTTGCGCTTGCCATGGTGGCTGCTTTCTACGTGGCTGCGGATACTCCCATCACGAGCTCCGCTGCTGGGCAAAGACATGAGAAGATGATCCGAGACACAATGCGCCAAGCAGGTGGTGTGCTCAAGGTCATACTGATCATCAGCATTGAAATGCTCGTGTTCCCTCTCTACTGTGGTCTCCTTCTAGACGTTGCTTTCCTCCCGCTCTTCGGCGGCGCAACCATGTCCACTCGTCTCGCATTCGCAGCCAGCAGCCCCTACAGTTTCTGCTTCATGCATTGGTTTGTGGGCACATGCTACATGTTCCACTTCGCCCTATTCGTCGGCATGTGTCGCAAGATCCTACGCAAAGGAGTGTTGTGGTTCATTCGCGATCCCGACGATCCTACGTTCCATCCAGTGCGAGATGTGCTCGAACGCAACGTTGTCACTCAATTGCGTAAGATTGCATTCTCCGCCCTCGTCTACGGCGCCCTGGTCATATTGTGCCTCGGCGGTGTCATCTGGACGATTGGGAAGCTCTTTAGTGGAATCTTCCCGATCCAGTGGATCACGACTGAGCCGGTGCTGGAGTTCCCCGTGGACTTGGTGTTGTACAACTTTGTCACGCCACTGCTCCTCCGCCTGTTCAAGCCGAGCGATACTGTCAATTCGATGTACGCATGGTGGCTCCGGCGATGTGCTCGCGGCTTGCGTCTTTCGCATTTCATGTTTGATGACCGCCGCAAGGACGAAGAAGGCCATCATGTTCACAAGACGTGGAAGAGCATGCTCCTGATGCGGCAGGCAGAAATCACCGACGAGAAGTCGGTGTCGGACGATCAGACGCCTGACGTATATCTTCAGCGTGATGGCAAGTATGTTTTGACCCCCTGCAGCGATCAATATCGCCCTCCCAAGGCTGGCGAAGCTTTCCTGCACACAGATGATGAAGATGTGTATATCGTGGACAAGGACGGCAAGAAAAGCGAGCACTTTGCCAAGATGTATGTACCGCCGCTCTTCAGAGTGCGAGTAACACTCTTCTTGGTGTGTCTCTGGCTATTCTCTGCCACTACTGGGCTCGGCGCCACGCTTGTGCCATTGGTCTTTGGCCGGCGAGCAATCCAGTGGGTGTTCCCAGGGATCAAGGTCAACGACATCTATGCCTACACAATTGGTGCCTACACGCTGAGTGGCGCTCTGTTTGCCGCCTTGAAGAGTAGCCAAGCCGTCCGCCACGTCCGGGAGAAAACCCAAGCAGTAGATTTGCGAGCGTGGTGTGTCAAAGCAGCGTCCGTTGCGGTACGCTTCGCGAAATGTGTCTATGTCTACGGCTTCCTAGGCATTGCCCTTCCTACCTTCGTCGCTTTCGTCCTGCAATTCTACGTCATCATGCCGTTGCACACTTACCTCGTCGCATCGGCCCACGAGCAAGCTACCCAGAACGCAGCCGCCGCCGCTTCCAATATCAATACAACGCTGGAAACATCCAGCCAGATCAACACCACAGCGTCTGCAAACCCGCCAACAGGCCCTTGGCTAGCTGCCCACAGCATCCACTACCTGCAAGACTTCGCCCTCGGCTTGCTCTACGTCCGCATCCTCTCACGCGCAATTACCGCTGGTTCCTCCTCGCGCGCCAAAGAAGCTTTCCGCCGCATCACCGCCGCCGGCTACCTAAACCCCAACACGCGACTCGCAACTCGCTTCGTCATCCTACCCTCTCTCGTCCTCGCGCTCTTCGCTTTCGCGCTCCCGCCTTTGGGCGCATGGGTTGCCATCACCGTAGCCTCCGGCACGGGTTTCGAACTTCACGACGACGTGCGCACGATGGTCTACCGCTACTCGTACCCTGCTCTGGGCACCCTTCTCGTGGCGCTGTTCCTTGTTGTCGAAGTCTCGCGGGCGACGGAGAGGTGGCGGGCGCGGGTCCGCGACGAGGTGTACCTTGTCGGCGAGCGGCTGCACAATTTCGGCGAGAAAAGGCCGCCGGCTGGAACAAAGAGTGTGGTTAGGAGAGAGAGGATTGCGGGGAGACGGGAGATTGATTTGGACGAGTTCTGATGAGGGCGTGTTGCTGGGCGTTTGATATTGGATTGGAGAGAAGTATCACTTTCTAGGTGTGTGGCAAGTCAATCATTGGGACGTGGTTCTAAACCTATGTAGTATTGTACAAATTTGGGATCTCCTAATCGTGCTTCTATCTTGTTTTCCCTCACACATACAAACTGTATACAGTTCATCAGGATCCTTCTCCAGCCATTTTGGCGGCAATTTTTCGCCCTCTCTTCAATAAAGCACATATCAATACACAGATTTCGTGAAATAATTTTCCGCACGCGCCTGTAGAACGCCCTCGCCATGCACGCGATGATCCCCCAAGAAAAGCTCTCTAAGCAAGAGAGCGGAAGCAGCCAGATCCTCCCCACTCTTTCCCGCTCTCTAGAAACCAGGCGGGTTCAGCCTCTGGCTCACCCGCGTCCACTTGGGCAGCTTGTGCACACCCTTGCGGTAGCCCTTGGCCTTCTTGTCGAACAGCGTGTACTTGTCCCGGGCCAGCATCTCGGCCTCGGTAGGCATCTCGACCTTCCAGCGCTCAATCAGCTTCGTCGTGCCAAGCGCTTTGCTCACGGCGCCCAGCGGAGTGCGGCTCGGGCTCTGCAGGATAGGAGCGCCTTGTGTTGCGGTGGAAGCAGAGTGCTGCTCCGGGACCATCTCGCCCTGTCTGGGTCCGCGGCCGTGGCGGCGCGCTTCTTGGTCTGCGTGGGTGGCGGAGTCAAGGATGCGCTGGCCTTGGGCTGTGGATGCAAGTTCCGAGGGAGTTGCTTTGCCAGAGGTGCCGGGGGGTTGGTGTGGGAGAGAGGAGTTGGGGAGCTCGGCTGGTGGTGCGGGTGCGGTTATGGAGGAAGCGTCGGTGGCGGCGGCGCGCTTCAGGGCGGTGTCGAGGACGGAAACGATGTTGTCGACGCGGCGCATGCGGCGGCGGTGGCGGAGCTTTTGGGGAGGGGAGAGGCGCCATGGGATTTTCCTGGAGGACGTATTAGCTTTTGGAGCTTTTCTTGAGTTGGGATTTGGTGGTGACATCGAGCTTACCATAGCAGACCTCCGGAGAGGGGTGTAGAGGGCTTAAAAGCGCCGAACATGGTTATGTGCTGGTGCTTTAGTATGCAGAATCGCTGCTGCCGATGGGAGGTTTCTAGGTATCGGTCGCTGGTGAAGTCGCAACTACCGCTTTGGGCAGGCTTTCCGCGGGAGAGCCAAGCCTGAGGCGTTCACTTGAGCTGCCTGAGCGTTGCAGCCATGGGGGAGACGGGAGACCAGATGGCCAGACGTGCTTGAAGCTGTACTGTAAACATATAATCTCCTCGTTGACTCCTCACCACCATGTCGTACTACTTCACTATCATCGGCACGAAAGACAATCCTCTCTTCGAGCACGAGTTTGGCACTTCAAAGCCAGGCGGCGATGGCACGGCCAAGTTCCGAGAGGAGGCCGCTCACATGAACCAATTCATCGTGCATGCAGCGCTGGACATGGTAGAAGAAGTGCAATGGGGGACGAAAGATCTGTAAGTCCCTGAAATAATACAAGGCGACCGGCCTTCACCATCGCTGGAAGCTAGCTTTCATGTTCCATCCTTTCTCCACCTAATACTAACACTGACTGACAATAGATATCTCAAGAAAGTCGACTCTTTCCAAAACAATCACATTCATACCTTTATCACAGGCGGCAACGTGAAATTCATGCTGCTCATGAATTCAGATCCACTCGCAACGCCTTATTCGAACTTCGCCTCACCGCCACCGTCACGATCCTCAACAGCGAGGCAAAGTATGCTGCTGGCTAACAACCCCGGCTCATCACAAACGGAGGATGCCGTGAGAAGCTTCGTCACAGAGGTCAGTCATTCTTAGTTGCAGTTGACAGGATCGGGACTGCAAGACGTCATTCCAATCTAGGCAGCATGGTGCTAATTATATGCAACCGCAGGTCTACGAAGCATGGGTGAAATGCACGATGAATCCATTCTACGACGTCAACCAGGAGGTGAAGAGTCCTATATTCCGCAGCAGAGTGGCTGCGGCCGCCAAAAAATACCTCTGAGGCGATGATCCTCAAGAATACACTTCTGTCAGTTGCGAGAGCGCAAAGACATGATTGCCATGATCAATTGCCATCACCGCTTTCCTCGATCGGCCAACGCGCCGACCAGTCATTGCATACCGATCGTACTGAGATCGAAGTCGCCTCGTCTGGACGCCAAGAGTAGAAACGGACACGCAGTCGTCGCCCAACATCCATCTGGTACAGAAAACAAGGCTGCATCGCGACAAAGACTCGTCATCGAAGATCTACGCACCCATTCTGTGGGTCACCGCGACTGTTAGTGAGGCATCGATCATACACATTTCGCGTTCGTGTCAGGACCGTGTTCATGGGAGCAGGCTCTCGATATCAAATCGCAGGTTCGCCACTCTACCAAGGAGTAGGGCGTACAAGGGAGTGGCCTATCCTGGACGTGAAGTCGCCACTTCCTTGGTGGCAGATGGCAGGTGGCACGTTTAGGTGAGACTAGCGCTTCGGGTGAGGCTCTCACGCTCGCATGCTCAATGTCAGTCTTGTGAGCAAACTGGGTCTCACCCTCCTAATAGACATGGAGTTCTCGGAATGTGATCAGAATATCCATATCCGGAAACAAGAGAATTTAATAGTTCAATGCCCAAGACGGGATTCTCGCTTCGTGACCTCTGCTATTGTAATCACATCCCGTGTGATGGTGGCGTAAGCTGACCTAGCCGTTGAGATTTGATGGCTGCCAGAAACTTGGTCCTCTTGCGGACTCGGCGTGACCGAGTATGTGGGATGGAGGTTAGCATTCCAGTGCGAGATGTCAGTCATGGGCGTTTACGTTTCGCGCTGATGCAGTTCCTGTCGGTACTACCTCGTAGTTCGCGCGGTGCATTAGTGTTGTACAAGGGACGTGTATGCATCCTGCAAGCAGCAATGATGATGGCGATCGGACCCCAGCCTCAACTCCCCAAGTACTCCACCCTGAAAGGTGCCTGTGGTGCCACATCTGCTGAGTGCACCCCACGCTACTGCACACCGGGCCGCAGATCGCCCCGACCCCAATCCTTGGAAGCTGCTTGTTGTCCTCGACCGTGCGCATGACCCTCCTTTGGAGTCGTAGTGTGAAGAGCGTAACCATGGAAAATCCGATGTAGCTCCATTTCACCGCCCTCCCTGAAGATTCGCCCGGCGTTTTCACATGATACCCAGACCGTTGCTCTCACGAGGATACCCTACTTCTGCTCATCTCTTCACTGCCCGCCAGCCAGTCATGTTAGTTTCCGCCCTCCACACGCGCGGAGATTGCGCCATCCCAGGCTCGCTCGGAGAAGGGCCGGGAGCAGCATAGGATTTGCAAATGCGAGGCTGCACCCCAACTTCACTCTCCAACGGACCTGCAGTGCGTGCATGAACGTGTGTATTGTATTACTCATGCCTGTAATCCGGCGGCGGCTAACGCGCGGGATGTATTGACTTACCCTTGATTTTTGACTCTTCTTGTTCGCACGACTCGCTCGACCAGGCTGTAACCAGACATCTCTCACCACCTCCGCCAACTCTTTGGCGCGCTCTCTTACCGCCTAGCAAGGGTGTGTATGGGTGTGTGGCTGCCTGTGTTTGCCTCTCTGGTCTCTTGTCTCTCTCGTCGTCGCGGCCCCGCTCTGCTAGAGTCTCGTTAGACAGTCACGGCGGTGTCTCATGGGAAACACCTCCGCCTGACTTGTCAGCTGCCTGGTCTGCCCAGTCACGGTGCATTCGCCGCCTGCGCGCGATCGTCGCGATCTTCTCTACTCATATTGCCTCTCACCCTATATTACTGCACTCGCACCCGAGATCTGCATGCTTGCTCTCCCATCTTCTTGCATCGTTCATTTGCTGCATCGCAACCACTGTCATTGCCGATTTGCTCTGCTGCCCGCGCAGTCCTCATCGACAGCCCGCAACCTGCCTACCCAGCTTTGAGCTCGCCAATCTACACACCTCCCTCTACCAATTCACTGGCCGGCCTTGAGCCGGGAAGAAACCGCCGTGCAGCCTTGAGGACAACCCACTAGACCACGTCTTCGACACTTAAGGCCCGCGCACCGTGTCCTTCCCACCTTGCAGCACTCCGCCACCATACCCCGCGTCACCTCAAACCTCGATAAACTCATGTCGATGCATACCATGAGCCAAGCACCAAGTCGATCCGATTTGGGCACCAACAACCAGCAGGCAGCGACTGTTGTTGACATCATGTCACAACATCCCCGAGACATGCTCACCAGCGAGCGTCCTGGTGGCCTGCCGCCGCTGCCTGATCCTACCAAGACGAAGCTGATGCCTAGCACTGCCCGCCACGCTGGCTTTGCCACCACACTTTCACACTACGAGGAAGACATCGACGACAACCCACACTCACACTTCCTCTCGCCCGTCCATATGTACGAATCGTGGGACGACTCTGACGACGATTCCGACGACGGCTCGTTTGAGTTCGATGCCGGAATTACCGACTTCGCCTTGTTCAACGACGACTACAAGCGCGCTAAAGAACTAAATCTCCCACTCTCCGACAAGTGGAATGACTTTGTCGAGGGTCAAGCGGATGCTCTCGACCGTGCTGTTGCTCGCACACGAGCAGAGCGGAACGACCACGCCTCTGGCCCGTTTTCTCCTGGCTGGAGCTTCTTGCAACCTGAAGTAGTCCCGAGTCTGACGCCTGATACTTCACCAAGACTTGCCGACGACCTCGACTACGACAGTGCGGAAGATGCCGCCACTCCCACCCAGTCATATCACACAAAGATCGTGACACCCGAATCCACACGCTCACTCTCGTCCCCGATCGACATTCCCGCACGCTCCAGGCAAACCCTCGGCACCGTGTCTGAGTCTGCCATCGAGGACGATGACTTCGAGGATCCTGCCGCGCCCGCTTTCCTGCTCTACCGCCACAGCCAGCGCACCGACAAGCGAAGGCAACCAGCGAGACCCCAGCCTGCGCCCGTGCGACCAGGATTGAGCGCTGGAAGCAGGACGCTATCCGGAAAGCTGCACGTGTGGAGAAGGCCAAGCTGGGATCTTTTCTCTGTCGACGAAGAAAGAGAAGAGGAAGCCATGCACGATGGAAGCGGTGGACGAACCATGGATGGTACGCTACGGAAGAAGAGAGGTAAGGCGACTCTGAGGGATTGATGCTTGATCGAGATTGATGCGGTCGCGACAATTTGTGTCCCATGAGGACCTCGGTTTGGGAATTCCTGCATGACGAGTGGCGTCTTGGATTTTGGTAACGAACGTTGATGGGATGGATCTATTATTGGGCAGCATGACTCCGGAGTTTTCTTTTGCATTCGATGTGGTTTCTGGATATTCGGGCGACAGCCCTGCAACAACGATTGCTTGCATTGCGATGGAGTTTTTACAATCGGGGCTTGGAGAAGAGATGACCAGCGGGCAGCAGGTCTCCTAAATGTTTTTTCTTCTTGTTTTGTCCTATTTTGCCTTGCTTTTCGATGAGAATGGAATCTAGTTTAGTTGAAGGTTGTTGGACGGCGGGCTATTCATTTGCCCCTGAAAGAATGAAGACAGACAAAGACGATAGTAAATCAAAACGAGCATCCAACTTGCTGTTGCAACGCTCTTTCGCTCGTAATCAGTAGTTCGCCTGACGTCTCAATGATTAGATATCGCTTTTGGGTCTGTGTTTAGACTGCTTGGGCACTTGAGTTATTGCATTCCCGCTCATAGGGCGCGTTGTAATTCGCATGGACTTTGCAAGCAGTATGGGACTTCAGTTGTGGAAGGGCGTAATTGTAACACACACGTTGAGGTGAGGCTGAATTGAATCCCCACATCCATCACGACTGTGATTATATAAGAAGCAACTATCTTATCGCCGCTTAACATCGACAAGCATCTCTTCTTGTCTTTTTGTCTCCCAACGACATCTGCTTCGCATCAAACATAGCAAACAAAAACAAAAATGTCCAACGAAGTAATCCTCTACGACATCCCCAGCAGAGACCCTTGTACCTGCTGGTCACTAAATCCATGGAAAAGTAACATCGTCCCTCCCAGGCAGCCATATCAACAACCTGTACAGCTCGCTCGGCAATTTTACTAACAGATTTTCCAGCCCGCGCAGCCCTCAACTTCAAGGGCATCCCCTACAAAACCTCCTGGATCGAATACCCGGACATGGCCCCCAAATTCGCCTCCTTCGGCATCGCCGCCACAGCAGACCGATCTCCCTCCGGCTACTCCAGCCCAATGGTCCAACTCCCCGACGGGACCTTCGTGATGGACTCGCGCCGCATCGCCGACGCCCTCGAAGCCCTGCAGCCCGAGCCCTCGCTTCGTCTCGACAGCGGCCTCGTCGAGCGCACGCAAAAAGCCGTCCTCGACGTCGGCGGCGCACTCACGCCGATCTGCATCCCGCGCGTCCCCGAACTGCTTCTGAACCCGCCGAGCGCGGAGTACTTCCAGCGGACGCGCGCGGTGCGGTTCGGGATGACGCTTGAGGAGCTGGCGAAGAGCGAGAAGGCCGGCGAGGCGGCGTGGGAGAAGGCTCAGCCGGGCATCGAGGAGATCATCGCGATTTTGCACGAGCATGAGGAGGGCCCGTATGTGCTGGGCGAGACGGCGAGTTACGCGGATTTGATCCTGGCGGGGTTCTGGGCGTTTGCGAAAAAGCTCGATAAGGGTGGGGATGTGTTTGGGAGGGGGATGGGGTTGGACGAGGCGATTCCGAAGCATTGGGAGGCTTGTCAGAGGTTTTTGGAGAGGGATGACTAGGGATGTGATGAGTGTGGCAGTTTCTCAGTGCTTGATCAGTGGCGTATGTCTGTCTCTGCAACTTCGTGTGCTCAGAGTTTCTGGTGAATGGAATGGAAATCGAATGGAATGAAATGCAGTCATATGGCTACGAGATGCTATTCGAGCTAAAAGATTGTTATCAGATCAGTGTACTGGTACCATCAGGCACAGAAAGATGGTGCCCTCATTCGTTGAATCGATATGCATGACACATAAGTTTAGGCTTTGCTTGACATTTTGTGCCACTATACCATGCTCCAGCAGTAATTTTGATGAAAGGGATACTCTGCATACCCCTTGAGCACTCCCCTAAAGATGATGATATTGCCTAATAAGAAGTCATTGCTGGAGTCGATAGCTTGTGCCATTGTGAAGCTGTCGACAAGATCTGGTATGCACATGACGTGAATCTAGGAGACAAATAAGGTCATGCTTTCCACTGAGATGTTAAAGACATGTCCATATATCCCAGCAGGCTATACACTACAACATCATGCACGACTGTCGAAAGATACCTCATCACTAGTGAGACGTTATGGAAGACTTTTGAGGACTTGATGCCCTTGTGCAGTACTACGAACTAAGCAGATCTCCGAGCCCGGTACAGGTCAAAATGGCGATATACAACGACAACCTTTGGCTTTGGCCATTATTGCAGAACGCCGGTTTCAGACCAGCATGTTGTACACACTTGTTCAAGTCTGAGACACTAACAAAACAAACGATGTCATTCGAAACATCATCGCCAAGCAAAAAGCCTAACCCTAATTCCTTTCCGACGTCTTCCGAACGACATGTTGATGCTGACTTCATTTCGCGTCGCGTCCTGTGTCTTACAATACACAATTTATTGCACCTCCGTTCTATGTCTCGCGAAGATGGCGCTGTACGCGCGCCTCGCTTCGAGGGCGAGGACGTCAGCCCTACTACGGAGCGAGAACTGAGAGGCTGGTACTCGACTGGTCTTGCCGCTGAAATCTTTGCCGTCTGTGGTGTTGGTATGGAACGATCATAAGAAATCAAATGATCTTAAGCTGACTGGATACTATAGGATCGTTCGCTCCAGTCACACTAGAGCAGCTTGCTCGCGAAAGCGGTGTACTACGCTCAGACGGAGTTACACCTTGTCTCCAAGCAGCCGCGAAAGAAGGCAGTGGTCGCTTGGCTAGACTGCTTGTACGCGCTGCGGAATCTTCGGACGACATATGTGTTGTGCATCCGTTTGGACGAGAGACAACAACTTCTAGCTATGCTCTATACACGTTTTCCACGGCTGTGTTCCTGCAAGCGTTGGTGCTGATATCTTTCAGTGCAGTCGCAGATTATGGTATTTTATGATGACATTTTCAATTTGTCAGACTGGCTTGCTAATACTGTCTGGTACAGGCGTGCATCGAAAGCAATTGCTCTTCGGTTTTGCGTTCACTGGAGCAGCGGCCACGGCAGCCTTCATCCTCGTTATGCCACAATGGTACCTCCTGGCCTCTGTGCTTGTTGTTATTGGCGTTGTGTCTCTGGGATCGACTTTTGTTCTGCTCAACTCATTCTTGCCACTGTTGGCAGCAAACCATCCCGAAGTCCGACACCAAGAACAGCAACACCACGCACAGTCGGCGCAGCTTAAACTCTCGGTTCGGATCTCTTCAAAAGGCGTTGGTCTGGGATACGCTGCTGCAGTCTGCGTTCAGATCTTCAGCATCATCCTGTTGGTTTTGCTGAAGAAAGCCAATTTCGCTTCTGAATCCACTCCCTTGCGCTGTGTGCTCTTCGTTGTCGGAATCTTTTGGGCAGTTCTCACCATTCCTGGTGCCCTCTGGCTTCGCAATCGCCCTGGCCCATCACTAAATACAAGCAGTATGCGAAGCACTCGCCTGCCTACGGCTTTGCAGTATTTGATCTTTGCCTGGTCGTCTGTCTGGAACACAGTAAAAACGGCCGCTCGTCTCCGGCAGACTGGCATATTCCTGATCGCCTGGTTCCTGCTGTCGGACGCCGTCGCCACGGTGTCAGGCACCGCGATCCTATTCGCGCGTACCGAGCTGCACATGGGCACAATTGCCATCGCCCTGCTTTCCATCACAGCCACCGCATCCGGGATTGCTGGTGCTTTTGCCTGGCCTCGCATCTCGAAGCGATACGGGTTTCAAACTAAGAGCGCCATCATGGCTTGTGTTCTCCTCATGGAAATCATTCCGTTCTATGGCCTCCTTGGATTCTTGCCGTTTGTGCAAAGCTGGGGCGTCGGCGGCTTGCAGCAAGCCTGGGAGATTTACCCTCTCGGTTTCGTTCATGGCTTTGTCATGGGCGGCTTATCCTCATACTGTCGCGCTTTCTATGGCGAGATCATTCCTCCGGGAAGTGAAGCGGCGTTCTATGCGCTATACGCGATCACGGACAAAGGTAGCTCTGCTGTTGGTCCCACGATCGTCGGAGCCATAATTGATTCTGTCGGAACAATTAGACCAGCTTTTGGTTTCCTGGCCGTTCTCATCGCGTTGCCACTCCCCATTCTGCACCTTGTGGACGTCCAGAAAGGACACGCAGATGCTGTTGCGTTGTCGGAAAAGGAGAGCACCTACGCCTACCAGGACGTTGCGATGGATGATTTCGATGGCGATGATGAGCATGCACCGAATGCAGGTCTTATGGGAGGTTGGGAAGATGAGGAATTGGGCAGTGGGAGGAGATGAACTCTCGACAGCTACGATCTACGCAAGATACATACCCCTACATATATGATGAAGTTTACCATTAGGATCAGAAGGCTACACACGAGTCAAAAGCTTCTAGTGCCACAGCGACTACGAGATCTCCGAAGTATGTTGTCTGTGGAAGCATTGGAGCCAATTGGCTTGGGAATTTGTCTTCCTTTATCAGTGCGTGACCTGTGATTTTAGGTTCCCAGCATATTCACATGGCGCCTTCTGCCGGCACAGTCACACAAGTACTACTACTCGCTTAATTTGCAGTTGAACGAAGTAAAGGCCAATTCAACACGAGCATGTGCACACCACTACCGCTTCCACGACCGTCGAATAAGTCTCGACGTAGTATCTCATACGACCCTGTGCACAGATAGCGTCGATCCGGCTTCAAGCAACCCAAATCTGATGCGACCTGCCTAAAAAGTCAAAGATGTGTAGCACTCTCGATGGTGCAATCGCTCGCCTGGATGCTAGTGCGAATTTAGCCGCTGCGAAGCCTCAATAGCGTTGTTAAGGAACACCAAGCTTTTCCCCTAGCTCGGTGGCACACTTCGTCGGCATCCACATACCTCGTTCCCATTAATTTGAATGCAAATGGTTGGGCTCGGATGGCTGGCATATGGGCACGATGCTAAGCGACATGCATAGCACAATCTGCCTCGTGATGGCGACATCGTGCCATGTGGCATGTCTCAGCGCGATGTTACATTTGTCGAGGCCAACAGCAGCCTCAAATTAACAGAAGAAGCACGACGAAGACATTTCTCATACACGCCACTGTGGAAGCTTATGTTTCTGGACTCTGAACGACGCACACAAAAGATTCTAATTGACCAGCTGGACCAACGTTATCCGTGGGATTGTTCTACTCTCGAGTGCTACTATCAATGAGCCAGTTTCAACATGTCAAACAGTGTTGAGACCTCTGCTCTGGACATCAAAGATTCGGAGGAACACGAATACCCAGACACGGCGCTGAGGAATCGTTCAGACGATGCTGCAGATATCTCTGGAGACAAGAAAACCAAAGTCAACGAGGCGGCAGTCGAAACTCCTTTTACTTCCAACAACGAAGCAGACTCAGAGGGCAGCGTTGAATACGTGAAAGGTCATCCGGTCATAAAGAATGGTACAAGAAATCATCAAATGTGGAAGCTCCTGTCGTCCCAAAGCTGACATTAAATTTTCGTAGGATTTGACGTATCCAGATTTCTTGTATCGGCCAGAGACGATGGCGATCCTGCATTCACATTCCGCTCTATTCTTCTGGGAACTGTGTTCACTGCATTGTCCAGCGTGATCACAATGATGTATGTGTTCAAGCCGGTACAGATGCAAGTTTCGGCAGTTTTCATACAGCGTAAGCACTCGCATCAACCTCCTAACACCGGAATGCTTACTTACTCTCCTGCCAGTGTTGATCTTTGTGATCGGCGAAGCTTGGGCTAGACTCACCCCTGCTCACCACCATTCCAAGAACATATGGGTGCAATCCGCCCTTCGCTTTCTCAATTTTGGTCAGCCTTTTGGTATCAAGGAACACGTTGTCGCTTCATTGATTGCTTCTTCCGGCAACAACGGCCTCTCAGGAGTAGAGATCTACGCCATTGAGCGTCTTTTCTACAACCGTGCTGTCACAGCCACCACTGCAGTCCTGGCAACATTTTCGATCTCCCTATGCGGCTTTGTTTTGGCTGGTATACTACGTCCACTTATCGTGTATCCCGCTGAGATGGTTTACTGGTCCACACTACCACAGGTCATCCTCTTCCAAAATCTGCATTTCGACCGCAAAGCCAATCGTGGGCGACTCGTCAAATTTGCATGGGCGCTCACCATTGCTGCCGTATGGGAGTTCTTCCCTGCCTATATAGTCCCTTGGACTAGTGGAGTATCAATCTTTTGCCTTGCTTCAATTGGCGCAAATACGAGCACTCGCACAGTCTTCGGGAGAGTGTTCGGTGGAGCATCGCCAAACCAAGGCTTGGGCATTCTCAATTTCGGTCTTGACTGGCAATACATCCAATCTCAATACTTGTCGTTCCCTTTGAAGCAACAAATCAACACTTGGATCGGCTACGTAATTTTCTACATCGCAGTGCTAGGATTGTACTACAGCGATACATGGAGCGCACAGAGCTTCCCTTTTATGTCATCGTCCATGTTTGCAAGAGACGGGAAGAAGTTCAAGCAATCGTCAATTATGGGCAGCGATGGCACGATCGATTATGCTAAATTGGACGAGTTCGGCATCCCGTACCTGACTGCCAGCAACGCATGGGGTTACCTCACTCAGACAGTTGCTATCGGTGCGCTAATATCCCATGTGGCAATATTCTTCAGAAAAGACATGGTCCTTGCATGGAAGCAGGCGAGGGCTCGCACACAACCTGATCCGCACTACCAAGGCATGCTGAAGTATAAGGAGACTCCATTCTGGTGGTACATCGCTGTATTTGTGCTGTGCTTCATCGCTGGGTTGGTTGTCAACATCAAAGGCAACACGACTCTGCCAGTGTGGGGATTTATCGTCTCCCTGATCCTCGGAGCTTTCATTGCACCTTTCTCTTGCATCCTGTACGGCCTTTATGGAACCGGTGTCGGTACGAACGCCCTCTCCAAGATGGTAGCAGGCGCGCTTCATCCCGGACGACCCCTGGCAAACCTCTACTTCGCCAGCTGGTCTCATCAGGTCATCCTGCTTGCAGTCAACCTTGCGAATTGGCTCAAAGTTGGACAGTACACGAAAATTCCTCCTCGCGTCATGTTCACCACGCAGATCTACGCTTCTCTGCTCGGTGCAGCTTTCAACTACATTGTGATGACTACAATCGTGACCAGCCAAAGAGAAATTCTCCTCGACCCAGAAGGCAACAACGTCTGGAGCGGATCAACCGTCCAATCTATGAATTCTCAGGCCATCACCTGGGCTCTCGCCAAAGAAATTTACGGCACCAAGGGACACTACCTTGTGGTCCCACTCGGCCTGATCATCGGCCTCGCCATCCCCGTCGCCCACTGGGGTATCAATCGGGTGTTCCCTGCGTTCAAGAAGGTTCCCATCAACACAGCAATCATTGCTTCGTACGCCGGACAGTATGTCTATGGCACTACATCATGGATGTGGTCTTCGATCGCAGTCGGGGTCTTTTCCCAGATCTGGCTGCGTAAACGCATGCCGAACATCTACAACAAGTACAACTATCTTATCGGCGCCGCTCTGGACGGCGGATCGCAGATTGTGGTGTTTGTGCTGTCGTTTGCTGTGTTCGGAGCCAGTGGAAAAGCATATCCGTTTCGGTAAGCTTTAGAAAAAATACACCAGTGGCTTTAGGAGTTGTTTGCTGATTTCTTTTTGCAGTATGTCTCACCCCTCCTGTATCACAAAACGAACACCGACAGGAATAACCCCATTCGCTAAGTCATTTCTACAAACGAAGACGGTCTGACTGACTTAAATTTTCTAGCTACGTGGTGGGGCAACCCAGCTAGCAACCCTGACCATTGTCTTTAGAACCTGGGTTCCCAGGGACGATGGTGTGGCCTTTGAGCAAGTGCAATGGCATCCATATACCGTTCGGTTGACATAATACAAGGACAATACACTGCGTGATCAGTCGCGAATAGGCAAACGCTTGGCGAACGGAAGGTGCTCATGCATGTAGCAAGGTGTATTACATAAGCTTCGCTTGACGATTCATCATCTGCGGGGTCTTCGCCAGCGACTGGTCGAGGGCTCGTATTCCATGCATATGCGTTCAGTGATATGCCACAGCCTAGTAGTCACTTTCTTACACGGTGGCTACGAGCACGAGTATTGGACGGAAGTCAAATGATTCCATAGGATTGACCCATTCCTCCGTCGTCATTCTACCAGCCGATAGCTCAAAGGCGGGATCTCTCGGAACTCTATTCCCATCATTGTAGAAACAGACAGTTGGGCGTTAGATATTAAACTAGGAAGCCAACGGCTGGAGAAACAGCCATCAGACCCACGTCAACCATATCTTTTTCTAGGTCTTAACCTTCGGCACTTCAGTCATGACTCCTCCACTATACGCCAAGGGACCGATAGTCACGTCCTATACTGGTGCAGAGCTCCTGAACACTCCTTACCTCAACAAAGGCACTGCTTTTTCCGCAGAGGAACGCCGCGAGTTTGGTCTGGAAGCGTTACTTCCTCCTGCTGTTCACAGCCTAGAGCAGCAACTTGACCGGGCGTGGAGCCAATACCAAACCCGAACCACTGACTTGGCCCGCAACACTTTCTTGACGTCTTTGAAAGAGCAGAACGAGGTGCTCTACTACCGCCTGGTGCTCGACCACCTCTCAGAAGTCTTCAGCATTATCTACACGCCCACCGAGGGCGAAGCCATCCAAAACTACTCGCACATCTTCCGACGTCCAGAAGGTATCTTCCTCGACATCCACAAGATCGACGAAGTGGATGCACGTCTAGCCAAAAGCAGTGATTTCGAGAATATCGACTACATCGTCGTTACTGACGGCGAGGAGATTCTCGGAATTGGCGATCAGGGAGTAGGAGGCATCCTGATCTCCATTGCCAAGCTCATGCTTACAACCATCTGCGCGGGCATCCATCCCAGCCGGACCTTGCCTGTTGTACTCGACTGTGGCACTGACAACCAAGAGCACCTAGACGATCCGCTATATCTCGGTCTCCGCGAGAAGCGAGTCAGAGGAAAGCAGTACGACGACTTGATCCATGCTTTCATCACCAACGCGCGCAAGCGATATCCCAAAGCTATTTTGCACTTTGAAGATTTTGGTCTGACCAACGCTCGGCGCATCTTGGACCAGTACCGGTCCGATGTCCCCTGCTTCAACGACGATGTGCAAGGCACTGGCTGTGTCACGCTGGCAGCGATTGTAGCCGCGCTCCGCGTCAGCAACCAAGGCCTGCAGGATCTCCGCATGGTTGTGTTCGGGGCGGGCAGCGCTGGAGTTGGAATCGCGGATCAAGTGAGAGACGCGATAGCTGCGGAGCGCAGGATCAGCAAAGACGAAGCCGCGAAGCAGATCTGGCTCGTCGACAAGCCTGGGCTTCTCACCACTGAGACAGAATCATCGAATGCTCAGAAAGGTTTCCTCAAGGATGCATCGGAGTGGAAGGGCAAAGACCGCGATCTCATCAGTGTTGTAAAGGACGTCAAGCCGAATGTATTGATCGGCACGTCGACCGTGCCAGGCTCCTTCACAAAGGAGATCATTCAGGAGATGGCACGCAATGTTGAGAGACCGATCATCCTGCCGCTCTCCAACCCAACCCGCTTGCATGAAGCTGTGCCCAGAGACTTGCTAGACTGGACTGATGGCAAAGCTCTCGTCGCCACCGGCTCGCCTTTCAACCCCGTCAAAGGACCTTGGGGCAAGGATGGAGAAGAGATCGAGGTTGTTCCCGCCGAGTGCAATAATAGCGTAGTGTTCCCTGGTATCGCTCTCGGCTCAGTGCTTTCGCGCGCCAAGCTCGTCACTGACGAAATGTTGGTTGCTGCTGTGGAAGGCGTTGCATCCATGGCACCGTCGCAAGATGACTCGACAGCACCGCTGCTCCCTGGCGTTGACATTGTGAGGAAAGTGAGTGTCCGCGTGGCGCGCAACGTGATCAAGGCTGCGGTCAAGGGCAAGGTATCGCAACAACCGGACATTCCGGAGGATGATGGAAAACTTGATGCATGGATACAGGAGCAGATGTGGGAAGCTGAGTATCGGCCTCTTGAGCTGAAGAAACAGTCATGATTGCGATGGTCTATGCAAAGACTCTCATCACACGAGGTCCGTCAGATCGATTCTGTTCGAGACTGGTGGCAAGTTAGTGCCGTAGTTCAACTGAAAGTACATGCAATAAGCACACCGGAGAACAGCTAAGCAATCACGGAGATGAGAGCAGAGATCAGAGATTGACATAATGTCATTTATCATCAATTCTGATACTTACAGCTCACGCTATGATTCTACATACCAGGGTCTCTCGTTATCAGCCATGTCCACGTATTAGCCCACTGACGAAGTGATAATAGCCTAACAGGTACGTCAACGACTCAAAACTCGAGTTGATCAATCTTTCTTTCTTTCGGTTTTCCGAGGAACACGATAGCTTGTTCTGCGTTGTGGGAATCAGGGTGGGATGGCTTGTCCAATTTTAAGAGATTTCCTGGGTATCATAAACGCAATTCTTATAAAATCAATCGCCGCAAATCAGTCTCGCACTATGACCCCATCTTGACATCCTCCATCTCCATGTCGTCATCATCTCCATCATCGCCAGAGTCAGAGTCGCTTTCAACATGGCCAGCTTCGGCAATGGCGTCGTCGTTCTTGATGTCCAGACTGGCTGCGTACTCCGGATTGAGCACGTACTGCATAGCAAAGTCGCCACTTCGAATGAGGGTACCGATGTTCTCCAGCGACTTTCTGATGAAGTCCTCGGGTTGATGGAGGCGCTGTCTGAGGGCCTTGAGAGACCAGTATTTGTACTCGGTGAAGGCACGGTGGATGGCGTCGTAAAGCTCGGTTTGCGACATGCGCACAAACTTGTCTTTGGCAGCTCTCTTGGCCGCTTTGCTGACCTTGGCGCCACCGACAAAGGTGCTGAACATCTCGTTCTGTTTGCTGGGTAGCTGGCCCTTCATGAGAGACTTGTGGATGTTTGTGTTGACCTTGGGCTGCATGGCCTGGGTGAGGGTGCGTTCAAGCGACTTGTAGTAGTCCTCGTCTTCTATAGGAACAAGGTTGGCCTCGTGTAGGACTTTGGCGGCGAGAGCGGTCTGCTTCGGAATGACCGAGCTGTAGCCATTGATCCTTTTGACGGGCTGTTGGTTGAAGCGGTCGTACTTGTTGACGCCCGATGATTTTCCAGCATTGTGGCGGTTGCGACCGAAGGTTTGCGACTTGTGGCCTGGTAGGTCCTTTTCGGAAAAGACGACGGAGTTGTTGTAGGATGAGGTTTGGATCTTGAGGTTGTACTTTTTTGGCAATTCCTTCGTCTGCTCGACGCCGTTCTCTAGGAATATCTCTACTTTTTGCTCCACCTGATCTGGGTTGATATCGTGGACTCGCAATGTTCCAATCCTGACCATCTCGCCGCCGTGCGCGTCGTTGTACATCTCATTCCATGCTTGCCATAGCTCTGGTGGCACGCGCGCAAGCCAGCCTTGTGGAGGGTCGGGAGGGATGTATAAATCGTGGTCCTCTTCGAACTCGTCGACCTCTGCTAGGCCTTCTTTCGTATCGGCTGGGTCTGCTTTGATCTCGGGCTTGATGGCCGGGTCTGCCATGATGGCAGTGATAATGCTACGCCGTCGTGGGTGGCGGCGCGCTGTTGTCTGATTGATGTGGTACGGTGATGAATTAGTCGGCGGGAGGTGTCGTAAAGGTATCAGCAGGTTCGTGAAGGCGCGTTGTATTGTGGTGTAAGCTCTATGTATGTGTAGAATGAATGTACCTGGGTAGCAAGTGATGAGCGCGGCTTGTGAACGGCGGCGATCAGTCAGGCATCCACGCTCGTCAGGCAACCACGCCCGTCAGGCAACCACGCCTCGTGCATCACCAAACGAACAACATTGTAGGCTCCGCCACTTCACCTCAACATAACCAGCGACACCACAAAACCACCGGACTAAAAGAACAGTATCATCGTTCTATCTACACAGTGGTCTTACTCAACCACTAATTCCTGCTCACAACTTGATACAAACTACTACACAGACTGATTTGCGACTACCGTGATACCACTCACGCAACTTGGTCGTCCAATCACCGAGCAATTCGGTCATACCAGATACGCTACCACAATGTCTGCATCTGGGGATGTTGTCTCCAAGTTGCAGCAGCTTGAAAACTCGCCACCAACAGCACAGCGCGCCGAGGCGTACAACAGTACTCTGAGCGAGATCATCGACTCCTTCTCGGGCAGCGATCTCGCCGCAAACCTCGTTGCCTACGTTCGAAGCATTCTCTCGGACAACATCGGCGTCATTGCCTCACGACCACTACTCTCTGCATTTGTCGAGCAATACCGCAACCTCCAGGACAATGATGTCAAAATTGAGGCAGGCAATGAGATCATCCAGCTTCTCGCACCCAAAACCGTCAGCTTTGAGCAACAAGACACCGACCTCAAGTTTGCGCTAGCCGATGCCTACGAGGCTGATGAAGACTTCACCAACTCTGCCAAAACGCTTCAAGTCATTACTCTTGACTCATCCCAGCGTAGCGTCAGTGACAATGAGAAGGCTCAGGTGTGGATTCGTATCTGCCGCTGTTACCTCGAAGAAGACAACCCGACCAACGCAGTCACATATCTCAACCGCTTGAAGCAGATCATCTATAATGTTTCAGACCAGACCGTCAAGCTTATGTTCCAGCTCTCCCAGGCTCGCATCAGCGATTCTATGAACCAGTTTCTCGACGCTTCCACTGCATACTACGCCCTCAGCTCAGAGCGTCTCATCGACGAGGAAGAACGTCTTCACACACTATCCGCAGCCATCACTTGTGCCGTCCTCGGCCCTGCTGGCCCCACACGCGCCCGACAGCTAGGCAGGTTGTACAAAGACGACCGCGCTCCTGACACACCAGAGTTCTCGATTCTGGAGAAGATTTTCCTTGACCGTCTACTTGAGCCTTCTGAAGTTGCCGCGTTCGCTGCTGGGCTGAAGGACCACCAGCTCGCAAAGACAAGCGATGGCAGCACCGTGCTCGACAAGGCAGTCCTTGAGCACAACCTCCTTGCTGTCTCTCGCCTCTACCAGAACATCTCTATTGATGCGCTTGGTGCGCTTCTCGGCACTGACACCGACCGTGCCGAAGCATATGCAGCTGGTATGATTGAGTCTAGTCGTCTCTCAGGCTCCATTGATCAGATCGAAGGTGTGATCCACTTCAACACAAAGGAGGGAGGAAAGGACTCGGGTGCCATGGACTTACGTGCTTGGGACGCCAACATTCAGGGTCTGGCAGAGGAGGTCGAGAAGGTCACGACGATGCTGCAGCGGGAGGAAGCCACCTGGTACGAGGCACAAGTCGCTGCATGAATGTATAATTGGCTATGAACGCGGGTCAGCACGGCAGGTGCTTCGAAACCTTGAGCGAGCCCATAGAGATGAATTACGATAGCACACAGTAAATGAAGCTCTGACGATCGCTTCAATATTTCTTGCCACGAGATTGGCCTTGCCATCGAGTATAGCAGCCTCACAAGCGCTCCCATCTGGACGCCGTAAACTCTCTTCAGGCTGCTGCTTACTGCAGTGAGAGATACGGTACGTAACTACGTATCCGGAACCGGATCCGTCTGGAACGCCCTAATCACAAGCTCACTGTCTCCACCCTCATCAACGTCAGCCCATCGAGAGCTGGTTCAGATGCCGTTTTTTCCAGTAATGACAGTAATTCAGTATTGATCTTCCAGTGATAATTGAGGCTGCAGCAGAGGCGACGCATGACAGTACTCGCCACGGCACCATTGATCAGCACGGCTTGTTTGTTTACATCACAATAATAGAAAATGCTGAGTCACATGTCACACACCTCACGCCTAGGTACCTTGTTCGCTTCGCCTGGGCAGGCCCAGGATTTGGACGAACACGCACGTCCAACCCGCTCGAGCCGGAGAGCTACGTCGGTGCAGCGTGCACATGCGCTTCTGTGCTTTGATTATCATTCTCGAAGGCAATGGACGCGCTGCATGGGGCGCTGCTGGTCTATCGTGCTTGCTGCAGCGTGCACAAGTGCCGGCGCTGCCGTGTGCTGGGCGAGCCAGGATGGATGGGCAATGATGAAACCAAGGAGTGCAGCAATGCTTGCTCGGACAGGGGACAGGCTGCACGCGGGTTGGCTGGCAGAAGCGTTGACAAAGAGACGCCTCTGCAGCCATGGGTCGAGCCGCAGCGGCTTGCTTGCTTGCTTCTTGCTAGATAGCATGGTTGTGGTGGTGGTGCCAGTGGGCGGTGGGCGTGGCGTTCAGGCGTATGCTGTGCTGTGCCGTGGGTGATGATAGTGTGGGCGTGTATGTCGCTGGCAGCAATAATGCACGCACGCTTCTGCACCATCGAACAATAATAATAATGTACATGCAGCCGGTGATGCGAGACGAGAATTCTACTGTCCACTCGCGGCGGGCGCGCCTATTCTCATTGATCAAGCTTATTGCAGCGGAAGGTTTAGGCTACTCTAGTGTGCGGGGCAGAAGGAGCGACTCAGAATCCGGGATTCCTCGAGACCACCTGATAACTCAGCGGCAGCACCAGCGACGACATCAGCACCAGCAGTGGAGGAGGCGTCCTACTAAATTCTCCGGCCGCCAGAACGACTCTATCGACGTCGACGACCACCACGACAATTTACTTCTCTCTCCACCACCACCGCCACCGCCTCGCCCCACGCATCCGCCCACGCCCACAGACGCAACCGCGCTCGCTCACCAGCCCGCCGTCGCCCGTTGTTCCCACCGCCGCCCGCTCGCTCGTCCTTTGTGTAAGACATATAGGTCTTGCCCGCACCCCACTGCACCGCACGCTCGCTCGCGCCCACGCCACCTCGCGTTCACCCAAGCACACTCCATCCTGATTCCGCATCACGATGGGTCTGCCTGCCAGACGGGCGTAGCAGCGCTTCCCTCAGTCTGCTCCTTCGGGACATGTGGACAGACGACGGACGTACACCCACAGAACTCGTGTACACAGGACCACCAAACACCGAGCATGCCTGGCACGCCGCCAGTGCCGCTGCCGCCGCAGCAGGGCATGTTGATGCCGCCCGCCGTGGCTGCGATCAAGGAAGACGCCGCGCGAGAAGGCTCCCACAGGACGCACATGGAGCGGACGATCAGCATGGACATTCGCGAGGAGCGAGAGGACCTGAAGAAGGCCGTGGAGCAGTCGATGAACGCCATGCTGGAGCTGGATCTGGAGAACAAAGTCCGCTGGGTCAGTCCATCCTGGCAGGACTTGACGGGACACCCTGCCGCAAGTCTCGTGGGCAAGCCTATCAGTGAAGCCTTGCTCGACAATCCTACAGTGTTTGCCGATTGCGTCGAAGCTATTCGCAAGGACGACTCGAAGAGCAAGATCATAAGGTTCAATGTCAAATTACCGGAGAACTTTTGGACTTCGCAAGTCGCTGCGGCGCAGGATGAGGCGCTTGAGAAGATACAGCCTCTGGTCGATGAGGCTAAGGAATTGGTTGATCCCGAGCAGCGTAGTGACGACAATAAGAATACAATTGAGCTTGGAGTGCAAGATGAGAATTCGACCGAGGAGCCAAGCCCACCTCAGGACCCACAGGATGTCAAGCCTTTGGCTGTCGAACTCGAAGCGCAAGGAATGCTGGTCTACGATCGATCCTCAGGAGAAGAGAGCCACACCATGTGGATGATCAAGCCTGTGGTGTCCCGCGAAATCACAATTGACCTTCCGGACGTGCTTGTGGAGTCGCTTGGCATTGGAGCTGAGATACTGGCCAATTACCTTACGCTCCTAGCTGATGTCGGAGTTCATGATCCTGGTAGTCATCCGCCTCCCATGCCCGTGCTATGTCGTCTTTGCGAACGCCAAATTACACCATGGTGGTTTGAAAAGCATACTGAGTTGTGCTCACAAGAGCATCATGCTGAGATGGAAGTCCAGATGGCCCAGGAAGCATTGAACGAGCAGCGAGGTGCTATTGTGAAGGTGCTCGACTCATTGGAGGCTCAAGCACGTGCCAAGAGTAATCCTTCGGACGATGGCTCACCTGTGCCAGCTACCCCAGCTGAATATAAGGGCTTGACAATCGGATCTCTGTCAAACCCTTCATCGAACCCATCGTCTGGTAGAGCATCACCTGCTGTGCAGTCATCTTCCCGCTCTCGAGACTCCTCATCCAGTGGGTTCGGACACAGTCGCGCTCGGTCGTTCGCCGTTCGAAGACCATTGGCCCGAATTGTTGAGTTGGTTATGGACTTGTGTGATACCGTGATGGAGATCAGTACGCCCGCGATCAAAGACACCAAGAACTACGCACCTGGGGAGATGAGGACGCTCTCGCCACAGTCCGAAGGTCGCATCCAACAAGTCCTCCAATGGCAATCGCCAAGCGCACAGACACTTGAGAACGAGTCCGGTCTTGCAATGTTGTGCGAAGATACTTCAAATCTTGCAAGAGCAAAAGTGGAGGCAGTCTTCCGCCACCGACAAATCTTGGAATATTCCGAACGCATCAGAATTGAGTACGACGTTCTGGTTCAAGAATGCATTGAAGCCGCCATGGAGAAGGCTGCACGTATCGCAGCTGGCGAATTGAGTGACACCAGCGATGATTCTGAAAACTTCCAAGGTCATGGGCCATTCGAGTTGGACCAGCCTCGAGCGGCTTCGACGCAAGGACAAGAGCCAGCATCTGTGTTCCAATCGGAGACTTCGTCGATGACCAGCTCATATCCACGACCTCCTCAGACTTCCGCGATGGCCATGGCCTTGCGCAACACTTCCGATCCTAGTCTTGCCCGAAGACCTTCATCCGCTGGCTCGTCGCGAGCTAGCAGTCCTCGTGGAGGCACCATGACACCAAAGTCGCATGGTACGCAATCAGTCACAGAGCCTTACCATTTCCACAAGCGAGGCTCGATTGCTCTAGAAAGTGACACTGGAGCGGAGAGCGATGGAAGTGTGCGGTCATCCCTGGCTTCCAGCAGCTACCGACGTTCGGACTCACCAGGAGCTGATTTGAGCTTGAGCCGCATTGCAAGCCAAAGATCACGTGAGCGAAAGCGTAAGAGCCTTGTGCTTCCAAGCTTGGCTGCATCTAGTCGGCATCAATCACCCGCACGAATTGCACCAGGCCCTTCGTCGCCACTAAGGATGTCGCGACCAAGGATGTCAAGCACCGCTGATAGTGTACCATCGCCCATCACATCTCCTGTTTTGACAACAAGCGAGTTCACTTCTCCAGTCATAAGAGCACAGCATCATCACCATCGTCGACAGTCTTCTGCCGCACTGTCTGATTTGCTTGGAAGGCCTTCATCACCGCGTCTTCCTGGTGTCTCAACTCTACCTCAACCTCGAGCTGTGCAAACCTCGATTAAGGATTTTGAAATCATCAAGCCCATTAGTAAGGGTGCCTTTGGTAGCGTGTATCTCGCAAAGAAGAAGTCGACAGGCGATTATTATGCTATCAAGGTACTTAAGAAAGGCGACATGGTCGCGAAGAACCAGGTTACCAACGTCAAAGCTGAGCGCGCTATCATGATGTGGCAAGGAGAAAGCGATTTTGTCGCGAAACTGTACTGGACTTTCTCGAGCAAGGACTATCTCTACCTTGTAATGGAGTATCTAAATGGAGGTGACTGCGCTTCATTGATCAAGGTCCTCGGTGCGTTGCCCGAGGACTGGACAGTGAAGTACATGGCGGAAGTGGTCTTGTGCGTGCAGCATCTGCACGCCCGCCAGATTGTCCATCGAGACCTTAAACCTGACAATCTTCTCATCGAGTCGAAAGGCCATCTTAAGCTCACAGACTTTGGCTTGTCCCGCATGGGTATGATCGGGCGCCAGAAGCGCGTCCAGAATGCTAAGCCTGGCGATGCTCCGCCTGATCTCTTGAAGCAAGGACCTTTCAAGAGAGCGCCATCTGTGGGCTCGTCCAGATCCACATCTTTCGACTTCCACGCAGGGAACGGGTCGCCCGGCCACACGCCAGCTTTGACGCCGTATCCCGAGATGTCTCAGCCATCATACTTCAGCCTGAACCGGGAGTCTTCACGTGAGCCTTCGCGACGTACTTCTGGTCAACGCAGTGACAGCGGCGACAGTGAGGCGTTATCGTCAATGTTCCGTCGCTTCTCTGTCGCTGACGGGCGGTCACCGATTGAGGAAGAGGCTGCCGATGAGGATGCTGCAGAGTCCCCCGACCCTTATGGCTTGCAGCCCGTGCCAAGCCACCAAAGCCAACGTGTCGAGACGCCACCACAGCAAGCCGCTATGCCACCGCCTATGATGGCTCTATTTGATCCACAAGATAGCAGTAGGCGATTCGTGGGCACTCCTGACTACCTCGCTCCAGAGACTATCGATGGATCTGGCCAGGATGAGATGAGTGATTGGTGGTCTTTGGGTTGCATCATCTTCGAATGTCTCTACGGACGTCCGCCTTTCAATGCTGACACTCCAGAGGAAGTCTTTAAGAACATTCTTGCCCGCAACATACAGTGGCCAGAGGATGAGGACGAAGACTTCGCCTCTGAAGAAGCCAAGGACCTCATCAATAAGTTGATATGTCTAGATCCGAAAGAACGGCTAGGCTCCAACAAAGATGACAAATACTCCAGCGGCGGAGACGAGATCAAGGCTCATCCATGGTTCTCCGAAATCAACTGGGACACACTGAGAGATGATGAAGCATCTTTCATACCTGCAGCTGAGAACCCCGAGGACACTGAATACTTCGACGCTCGCGGTGCTACTATGCAAGACTTCGCTGCCGAGTTCGAGGATCAAACTACTTCACCCTCACAGACTCCTGGTGCCGACTACCCAGATCGACCTCACGATGCACTTTCTCGCGTCCGAACACAGGTCAATGCAGTGAAGCGCAACCTCATGCCTCTGCACATTCCACCCCATGTTCGAGACCATCGTGCACGGAGGTTGAGCGAGCCCGCAGTAACCGATGACTTTGGTGCGTTCCAGTTCAAGAATCTGCCAGTACTGGAAAAAGCAAACAAAGATGTCATACAGAAGTTGCGAGCGGATGCTATGCAGGCTCAAGCGAAGGCCGCGGCCGGTGTATCAGTATCTTCCTCCGCGGTAATATCACCATCACCAGCGCCCTCACTGGATTCGAGTCCGATCGCGCCTGGCCCGCTCAAACGCACCATGTCGTCGAACAAAGGGCGATCACACTCTCCGTCCCTCTTAAACCACACAAGCGCTTCACCAAGTCGAGCATCCCAGCCTTCGTCGCCGTTGCTCTTATCTTTCAGCACTGGTCAGAACCACGAAAGGCGCAAGACATCGAGTGGTTCGTCTAGTTTCTCGCATCAGCAACCGAACAACACATCGTTGCAGCCAGGTAGCTTCTTCGAACAGCAAGGACCACCTCGATTGCCTATAGCATTCAAAAATTCAGGAACACCTTCGCCCATTAAGGTTGGCAAATCTGGGTCCAGCCAGATCTCACAAGAATTAGCACGGCAGCGGCAGTCGAGTGTTGCAGCGCCAAGGCAGAGATCGCACACCATCGGATCTCAGGACGGTGATTTGTTGCCAGAGCTCATGCCGAGTCACCACAAACGCAGAAGTGGTGTCTTCAATGTTTCGCCCTCCTCTTCGGATAATGAAGACAGCCGCCAGAATGCTTTGCTGAGGGTCCAACGTCGCCGCCAAAGCCTGCGAAGATCATCGCAGGTGAGTCTTGGAGATGGGCCATCTTTCCGGACGCTCGACGTTCTCGTATGTGAGGATCATCCTGTCTCGCGCTTGGTCATGGAACGGTTGTTGGAGAAATTGCGCTGCCGTACCATTACTGTCACAAACGGCAGAGACGCTCTGCGCTACGCTTCAAGTGACATCAAGTACGATATCATCATGATGGAGTACAAGCTACCTCACATCAACGGCGCCGATGTTGCTCGCATGATCAGAGATACCAAGATCGCAAATTCTCACACGCCTATCGTGGCAGTGACCGGCTACTTGAAAGAGCTTCAAGCACCACATCACTTCGACGCCCTGGTCGAGAAGCCCCCTACTAGGGAAAAGCTCGAAGAAGTCATGGGTAGACTGTGCCAATGGAAAGTAGCGCCAGAGGGCTGGAGACCTTCACACTCACATGGACAGACGATTCCGTTGTCGCAGCTTCGCCCTGCGCCGCAGTCTGCCTCTATCGATGCGTGCAGCCCGACAAGTACAAACGTGTCTTCCACCAAGGATGGAAGCTCTGGCACTACAGCCTCAACTGCGTGGACAACTTTCTCCGAGCGCGAGAACTCCATAGGTTCTCAAAGCTCAATCGGCTCTCGTGTTGACAGCATCCCTCGTATCATAAGTCGACAACCCACGTTGGAATATAATGAGTCCGACCTTGAGCGCAACTTTGGTGGGCTGGGCATCTCGAACAACGCCATCACAGCCGAGCCAGAAGATAAGACCAACCCCTCGCCTCCGCCTCCAGCAATACTGAACCATCAAGTCTCAGCGCCTGCTGCGCTGGAGACTGCTGCAGAGCAGCTTGAAGATCCCGAGCAGCGCAAGCAGCCATCAATGGAATCCATCGAGGCCAAGAAACGCTCGCTTGAGAAGGTTCGCCACGAGTCTGCAGCTGAAAGTGGCGACGATGAAGATGAGGAACTCGGACACAGCAGTGCGAGTAGCAGCAACGTGCGTTACCGCTCGCCTGCCCGCCAACGCAAAGAGAAGCGAGCTTCTCGCCTCGGCATCGAGATGATGCGCACCAACTCCCAAGGAAGCGTCATCTCCAATGAAGACATCGCAGCTCTTAAGGAGAGTTCAGCACGAGCGGCCGAAAGCGGTGTGGAGGAGGCTGGGACGATCAAAGAAGAGGAGCACGAACAGGACCCTGATGCCCAAGTCAGTACCCCGAGCGCCGAGGAAGTAGAGCGCACGGGACATTTGACGCCCCCTGTAGTCTTCCCTCAAGAGCCTGGTCACCTGTCAGCGATTGTGATTCAACCGCCATCGCCAGAGGAGGAACGCAAACTGGCGACGCCCAAACGAGACGAGGAGGAGGAAGACAAGGACATCACTCCGAGGCCGCCAGCAGCGCTGACTCCTCCAAGTGGCGGCAGCAGCGGAGAAATAGACCCGGACCCCACGCCCAAGGGCGCAAGCTCGCCGTTGAAGAGATGACGATGACGATTGGAGCGATCTTGGAGTTTCCTTTACCATCTTTATTTTTTATGCTTTCTTTTTCACGCATTAACGACTAAAGGTTTCTGTTTTCTCCCTCCTCACCTCATCTTTACTTTCTGTAAGCATCAGATCTTTAGCTTTCCGGAAGACCTCATCTGCTTGAGGAGAAAGGGTTATTCGGCTCCCTCCGCCCAGATCTCCAACAATACAAGACTGTCTTTCCCCAGAAACCTCATATCAGCTCTGCGCGGGCGGTGATTCTCTTCTTGTCTCGATTGGAAAAGCTCTTGTGGCAGGCACATTTGCTTTTTTATGCTTTCCTATATTTATTTCTCCTCTGCTCAGCGGGCAGGACGACTGAAACATCATCTCTCGCTTCAATCTTGGATTTTTCTTTTGTTTATGTTCTTTGTTTTTCTTTTTCCATCATCATCACCAGACTGGGATCTACCCTCCGTTCCATAGAGAGAGAGAGAGAGAGAGAGCGAGAGAGAGAGAGAGAG